>JACEGR010009216.1:0-28746 GCA_014170235.1 Listronotus bonariensis
CGTGACCATAGATAACCTACATTTAGATCCGCAGTGGCAAGAAGCATTTTTCGGATTTTTACGACCTCGCGCAGTGGGTAGACGAACATGCGCACTTAAAAGCCGTGGCAAAATACAAACACCGGCACCCCGTACCCTTCGTCTGCGGTCTGACCGTAACGCTCATTAGCTTCCGTACTACGAACGGAAAACCAAACCGTCAACAAATTCTTTCTGATATTGCGGATAGTTTATTTGTCGCCGGGTGCGTTTACCCTCAACTGGCTTGCGCACAAACCGGTTTTTCGCCCATGAAATGTAACTTTTGTATCGCGCAGGTTATAACATTGGCAATCCATCGAGATCAGTGGACGTGACCAAATGAGAACTGCCTTTTACAAAGTTAAGTGACAAATATTTGTAAATTTAGATTACTTATCATACTATATTATTATTATATTAAAATTGTTTTTTTGGAATAAATTTTTTGACAGCATTATTTTTTTAGTAGGATTGGTATTTTTAACCTTTTTTAAACAAAACACCCCTAAACAAATAAAAAATTTTTTGTTTACCTATTTTCTTGATTTTTTTTACCAAAAACACCTGGAAAATTTAAAATTTAATAAATATATATATAATTTTGGGTCAGTTTAGTTTTTTTTGTAAAAAAACATTTTTTGTCTCCTAAAGGAACCCTTAAAATTGGGAAAATCCCTACAAAATGGCATAACTGTACGAATTTTGTCGATTAGAGAAGATTCAACCATGTTTAACATTTTTAGGGAAACCCCCGTAGAAAATAATATTTATTTTTTTATTAACTTTTTAATCAAAATTATTTTTTAAAGTGGTGGGATACAGGGAGATTTTCAAAATTAGTCGATTTCTACTATGTCTTATTACTCGGACATTTATGGAGATATACAGGGTGGCCCACCATATTCGACACGGTATGTAGCTGGATAACCATGGGGTTTTTTAAAAAAGTAAATACTGGAACATATACAGATCGGGTAAGACCACAGTATAAAATTATTTTAGTCTATACAGGGTATCTCAAAAAAGTGTGACGTATCAAAGTTATATTTTTTAAATGGAACACTCTATATTTTATGACGGTTTTAGATTCTACTTTGAAAAATAACTAAAGTTTGTTTATAGTACTAAGTATCTAATTTTATTCGTTTTTGTGATATTTGATTTTTTTGAAAAATGCAAAGGTAAAATTAAATTGATTTTACTTTAACACTTTTAACACTTTAAACTTTAAAATGTGTAACAAGATTAAAAAAGTCTGGTATATCATAATAAATCAAGATGAAATATTGTACAGGGTGATCAAAAAATAATTTCAATTTTTCAGAAAATCAAATAGCCATATCTCTCTTAACACCCTGATTTATTTTACGTTACATGTTGACAAATAAAATACTCTTTCAAATGGTGTATAGGTTGCCTATACCTATCTTTTGTGCTTTTTAAGTAAAATCTGTTTTTACAAATTTTTAGTCCAAATTTTATTTAAATTAAAGTTGGCTGTGACATTAATATTTTTCTTAAGAAAATAACAACGACCATTTATTGATTACTAGTGTTTTAGTCAGTTTAAAAGAAATTTCAATTATTTTAAATAAGAACCCTTCTTCTACAACAACAAGATGATATAATACTGGTAGGATGTGAAAAAAATGGTTTACTTTAGTCTAGAGTTAATCCTAAAAAATATTCCAGGAGAAACCATCTGATAACCTTAATAGTTGCTTTAAAAATTTGACCAGTGATTATGGATAATGGAAGAAACGAGTTATAGGTCGAAGAATTACGTCATAACTGACCCGATGCGTTATAAGGATGGTTTAAAAACACAAGTTTTATCATTACCACATTCAGCTGAAATAAGTGTTATTGGAAGTAGCATAAGCAACTAATGATTTTTTTTTCTGTGAATTTTAAAAATAGTGGCAGATAATACAAAATCTTTTAATTTTTGTGCTTTTTTCCAACAAATTTACATTTTGCAATAACGGCTTAGTAAATAGACATAGCTATATCCCAGTCTACTTACATTTAAATAGACATTTGAAATAAAAATATGTTAAAACGGAATTTACTTAAAAAGTATAAAAGATAAGCAACCTATACACCATTTGAAAGAGCATTTGGTTTGTCATTATGTGGTGTAAAAAAATACAGGGTGTTCCATATATAACAAAAACATTTATAATATTTTAATAGTCAATTCTCTTTTTTTTATTACACATTGTGTCTTTTGTTATATAAAGCCACAGTCATGTGTGTTAAATTTCCCATTGGAAAGTAATATTACAACATTGTTAATGTATTTTTACACACTAAAATCTAATTTTGGTTCAATATACATTTTTGGTGTTAAAATACCATCACAAAGGAGTAAAATTTGGTTGTAAATATACATAATTTTTTCAGTGTACTAATAAAAGTTTGTGTAAAATTACACACTGGGTCATTGGTTATATGTAGCCACAGTAATATGTGTAAAAAATTTCTTACTGAAAGTAAATTACATTAATGTAAATGTAATGTTGGCACTTTAAACATTTTTGTGTTAAAATACCTTCACAAAGAAGTAAAATTCCGTTGTAAATATACATATTTTTTTCAGTGTATATTCAAATTACCTCCTTGTAAAAATACTCTCTAATTCTCCAAGTATTGTTTTAATTACTCTAGGGTTAGAAACATGTTAACCCACATGCTTTGGGGTAGCTTAAGAAACTTTAGGGTAGGTTAGTTAGAAAGTTAAACTTTACGAAGCCTTACACCTTATGAATATTAAAATATTTGCTTTAATTAGGAACATTGTCTTACTAGATAGTATCGTATTACAATCACATTATTCTTAGACATAGGGTTAAAATATTAATACTAAATAGGAAAAATTGCTTTTTAATGTTTCAATAATTTTTGAAACATTAAAAAGCAATTTTTCCTATTTAGTATTAATATTTAAAAAATGTTTCACAAGAAACCAACTGCGGATACAATTCAGTGTATAGGGTAAAAATTTGAATATTTAGCACAAAACTCATTTTTAAATATCTTTATTTTACTATGAGTTTTAAGAAATTATAACAAAAATAAATTAATATTGATCTTTCACAACAGTAATTCATGTTTTGCTTCGCTGTCGTTCAATAAACAAGAGCGGTATGACATAGCTTTCCCGGGTAGCGCCACGTACGCCATAGAGTAAAACCCTGTTAAACCGTTGGAAACCAAACAGAGATTCAACACACTGTCCTTTTAGTTAGCGTGTAAAGCCGGTCCCAGACACCACGAACTTCGGCGAACATTTGGCATTCGCAAAACTTCGTAGAGCATGTGGGGAAGTGGCTTCGCCCAGCATTCGTACTTTGTGGTATAGTAGGAACATTTTAAAAGCGCAAATTCGGTACCCTTTGAAAATTATACAAAAAAACATAAAAATGCCGCCTGCAATCGGACTATTTTATACAAAGGCGCCGCTATCCTTTACAGCGACGCGCCGATACACTATGGGATAGAAATCCATTATTTTGGCCAAAAAGCAACTTTGAAATTTTAATGGCTCATGCTGTGTATTAGGAATTATAAAAGGATATGACGACTTCTATTGGGGTAATAAGAAACTTGAAAATGTATTTTAAGTAAACATAAATATACAACATTTAATCTACTTAGTTTATTATTAGCCTTGTTTAGTAAAAAAAGTAAAAGAGTTTAAATAATAAGAGCTATTATTGTGTTTCCAATGCAGTCCGCGAAGTCTCGCTACTTTTGTCCTTTTTCTTTATCAGTTTTTGTACTTACAATTGCCTTCCTACTTTTTGCACTTCTGAGTGTAAGGAAAGATACAAGATTTTTTTATAATTTACAAGGTTTTTCATTTTAAAATTTAATATGTTTTGTCCTACACTGTATATCCTAAAAGATAAAAGCATTCTGATGAAAGATATGGATTCTACAGAATCTACCCAACAGAACAGTGTTTTTTATTTATACGGTTACACACACACAAATACCAAATATGCCATACTCCCGATCATACTGTGACCTTGATTTAACTGGCAACAGATTTTCGGTCGCTTTTATGGCCTTTTCTCTTATATTTTGTGGAATTTCTTCCATTTTGAGCAAATCGTTAAATAAAAATGCCAACTGACTAACTGATAGAAACATCAAAGTCAAACTTAACACCAGTCATTTTCTACTTACGTATACAGGTACAGGTGCAACTTATTTTTTATATTGCGAATAAATAATGTAATTAGTCATTGAAAAACTCTTTTGGGCAAAACATAAAGCATTGTATGCACCACGGGCTTTACTGGATTATAATGCCCATCAGGTCGAAATCTAGCCAGAGGCCCTCGGGCTATTTCAACCTTCAGGGCATTATAGTCCTAGTAACGCCCTTGATACATAAATCGCTATTTTTCCTGCATTAGGGTATTTATGTATCTACTTATTTTTTGTCATAAATAAACGTTATTATTATTATTATTATTATTATTAATATATTCTTGGACACCCTGTTAAAAGACATTATAGGTATATGATAAGAATAATAAAATTACAGAATCAAACTTTTTAGTTCATTTTAAAAACGCCAAAAAAAAAGGAAATCTTATTATGTGTGAAAATAATCTATCTGAGGACTTTATCACACACTTTCCGACCCCTCGGCGTTATATCGGTAATCTTTTATGTTCCGTTTTCTGTTATAACGACAAAATTTAACGAAATTGTTCGCTTTTTCATCGCCTATTCGATATTCGATTTTCTTCTAATAGTATTTGAAGGGAAATAGGAAAAAAGGGAATATTTTGGTATTAGAGGCACTTTGACATTGGAAGCACGTATTAGGTTTTCTTTTTAAAGGAATATTCTTACAGATAAGATTAATAAAAGGAAAATTACTATTTTTCGTTATAGTTTCTTAACTATGCTGAGTTAGTAAAAATAGCACAATTTTAAAATATCTTTAAAACCGCTAAAGTTTAGGAAGGATAGAAGTTTTGTGGGTTCCTGGACACTCGGGCATAGAAGGCAATGCAAAAGCAGAAAAAACTAGCGAGAGCTGGGTCGTCTAGAAGGTTTAACGGTCCAGAGCCAGTACTCGGACTGTCCAAAAAGGTAATGAAAACAACAATAAGCGGACAGTCAACAACAATATCTCGCTCGTTGGCATACATCACTTGGCCAAAGACATGCAAAGAAGACACTGGGCGATCCTTTTAAGGAACTAAAAATGAAGTAGTAGGACTTCTGACAGGACACTGTCATCTAAGGAAACACTTGCAAAAAATGAGCAGTTACAATGGACCCATAACATGCAGGCGTTGCGGGGAAGAGGAGAAAACAGCCTCACACATAATATACAAGTTTGACAGTAGTTTGGCTTCTAGTTAACCTTGACAACAAAATGCGGCATCACAGCCAACTACCCCGTACCTACCCGTATTTAAATGCATTGTTAGAAAAAATAAATATTAAATTGTTAATATTTTGAAAACCATAAATATTTGGAACGGATATCCTTATATAAACTTACTCTTATTTTTAATGCCTAATAGGATAAGGTAATAAAGATAGGGGTTTGCATTTTAAAAAAATGACTTTTAAGGCTTTTGTCGTTATAATTTAAAAAAATATATATTTTTGAGCACTCTGTATTTATTAGTTGTAAAAATATCGATAAAGTCTATTAAAGACGTTCTTTCTTTACAAGGAACCCAACCCTAACTCATATAAAAGGCATACATACTATATGTTATCAGTTATACGTGTTTCCAGTCAGGATTTGTTACTGTCATAAAATGGGACTACAAGACCAGACATACACCAGCTCCAAGAATTGCCTAGAAGCTAAAAAGGATGTTGTTGCAGGAGTGTAACAAGATCGACCAGAATGTAATCCTTTAAATAATTAACTTTATGTCTTGTTGATTTTACGCTGTTAATAACACAAAAAAATAAAATATACCTTATAAATGCGGTTAGGGTTTTTCTAATAATGTAATTTTTCTTAATTCCTAGACCACTGCTGCCGATACATGGGTAAATCGTACCGCTTTCGTAGCATCGCGCTCGCAATCCAAACAGCGTGGCGATTGGTCGCGACGCATGTCGGCTTGTAAATCAAGGGGAACTTATTGCCCTGCCACACACAGCTTGTGTGTGTTTTATCCTTTTCCGTGCTGTGGTTAAGTCTGCACGTCGCCGTCGCTTGGCAGGAGAATAATTTCGACGCTGTGTGAGAATCGCGAGATGCCTAAAAACCAGTTACAAAGATGCCACGAGCGTCATACAAATAAGGACGGCAATCGACTATCGCTGTCTAAACGCGTCGTTTATATCGTATGCGAGCAACAACAAAAAGAGAAAAAATTGAGAGTGAGATGTGAGTGTTAATTTTTCTTAATTCCTGAGACCACTGCTGCCGATACATGGGTAAATCGTACCCCTTTCCTAGCATCGCCCTTGCAATCCACACATAGTGGTGATTGGTCGCGAAGCATGTCGGCTGGTAAATCAAGGGGAACTTATTGCCCTGCCACACCCAGCTTATGTGTGTTTTATCCTTTTCCGTACTATGGTTAAGTCTGCACGTCGCCGTCGCTTGGCAGGGGAATAATTTCGTCGCTGTGTGAGAATCGCGAGATGCCTAAAAACCAGTTACAAAGATGCCACGAGCGTCATACAAATAAGGACGGCAATCGACTATCGCTGTCTAAACGCGTCGTTTACATCGTGTGCGAGCAACAACAAAAAAAGAGAATAATTGAAAGTGAGACAGAAGAGATGACGCCGTGGCATCTTCTCTACTGGCGAGAACTAGGAAAGCAGCATGATTTACTCACGTTTTAGCAGCACTGTCCTAAACAAGAAAAAAAAATCATTTTGTTGCTTTACTTGAATAAATCGTAGAAATAGTAGATAATTAATTTTGGCTCTAAATTCGAATGCAGAATCAGTAAATGAAGGGTTTTCCATTTTTAACGCTCGATGTTTGACAACGGCGCATGATCAAGGCAAGAATGATACAGGCGTTAAATTTCGGTGGAGTACTCAGTCAGTACTGACATTTTACTATGTAACGCTACACGATTGAACAATGCGTAGAAATTGTTAAAACTTATTATCAAAATCAGTGTTTGGTTCGCCAAACGTTCCGTGCACTGCGTTGAATTTATGGTATTCCCACCTAGGTCCTGCGATTTACCTCCGTTGGTAAGCAGGTTTTTGTTAACCTTTTTCCTGCCAAAGCAATAAAGAAAATAAATAAAATAATAGCAAAAATAAACAAATAATCTTTTCAAGCGACAAGCAGCAAGCGGTAAATGTCAAACAAAGACAAAACTAAGAACATATATTTACCCACACAGAAGCTGTCCAACTAGCTTCGACCCCTTGGCTTGTTCTTCGGGTCCCGAAAAGGAAAAACGAAGAAAAAACTAAAGTATGATGTAAATTATATGAAATGTAAGTTAGTTAATTGAAAATAAAGCACTTTCTTGATTGATTGATTGACCTTCGTTGGATTTCATTTTGTGGGGCTACATTAAATCTCGAGTATATGCGGACAAATCACAAACGATTGCCGCCCTAAAGGCCAACATACCCCGCGCCATTGGTGAGATTGGGCAAATTTGTGTCAGAATTTCATCAAAAAATGGTATCTCTAGGATTCGAATGACTCAGCAAAACCCCGGTGGTCATTTGGCTGATATAATTTTTAAAACCTAATATCGTCAAATATGCTTTAAAATAAAAATACAGCCATTGCAATATATTATTCATAATTTGTTTTATTTTCATTCAAAGATAGAGCGCTACAAATGGAAAACCCTTTACTAAGCATCCATCCACTACAGGGATTAACAGTATTTAAATCAGCACGACATACTTTCCAGGAAGTTGCATCGTGCTTAAAATTTACAAGACGAAATCTTTCATCCCATTTTATATTCCCCATAAAGACACGGTCTGCTGGTTATAAAAAATGAACAACAGAAATTATAAATCTTTGCCAGATATAATATTTTGCTTGTGCCAGAAAACTTGTATATCCTGGGAACGTAAACACGTGCTTCTAAAATATCCCTCTTCTGGATTTTATAGCTTCTCCGAGGGAATATTTATTTTGCAAAGGTTAAGCTTTCTGGACTGGAAGTTGTAAGTTTAAAAACCGCGGATTTTAAAGTTTTGTCGAACTGAATAATAAATGTATGGATGTTGGGCTTTTCTTTGCTGTTATTTTTTAAAATGTTTTCCGCTTTTTGCCCCTGGGCCAGTTATGAACTTGACCTCATGATAATAATACATTTAAAACCTTTTAGGGGGTTCCTTTTGACGACTCTATCACGAATATTTATACCGCTATATATGGAAGTGAGTTTTAGGGTTACTTATATTAATTTATATTAATTTATAAATTGAAATTTGATATTTATAGAAAACCCACATTTTCAGATACAACCATTCCTAGTAATTCTAATCACCCAAATAGCCACAAATTTTCAGCATATAGATCTATGGTTCACCGAGCCTTTGCCATCCCACTAGAACAAGACAAATTAAACAAAGAACTAAATACCATCAGATCGATTGCCATAAATAACGGCTACAAAATTAAACACATTAATAACCTAATTAACAAAAAACAGAAATTAAATACCATAAGTAAAATATACCCAAAAATAAAAGCATCCAACTCGGACAAAAAATACACAACCCTTACATATTTTGGACCTATATCTGACAAAATAGCAAATATTTTAAGTAAAAATAATATGAAAATAGCATTTAAACCATCACAAAAATTATCCAACCACCTTTTTAACGTAAAAGACAAGATTAATAAACATAAAAATCTGGAGTTTATAAGCTAGAATGTTCAGAGTGCAATAGTTGCTACATAGGACAAACAGGCCGAAGCTTCGAAAAAAGATTTAAAGAACACTACGCATCATTTAGATTAGGCAAAAGAAATTCAAATTTTTCAAACCATTTTCTAGACTCTGGTCATTCTTTCCCTAATATAGATAGTATAAAAATTTTACACTTAGAACAAAAAGTAAAAAATTAGATATATTAGAGAACATAGAAATTTATAAACACAATAAAAATAATAATGTAAATCTTCTTAATCTGCAAACAGACATAAAAAATTCCCAATTATTTAATATTTTCGACTAACTGTAAAAGTTTATTATAGCAATATACTTGTAACAATAAAGATAGGACCTAACAATTGTAAAGGTTAAACCAGATGTTAAATTTACGGTATAAGGTATAAATTTATGCACTTTTTGTAATTCATTCACTTTTAAAAAGTCGTTTGAAAATGACATAGTATGTCGAAACTGCAGTAACGCAAAAAGCAATATAAAATATGTGACAAAATAACAAAGTAAAATTTGTGTTTTTATTACATTCTACGTAAAAATGTATTGTCACAAAGTAACGGACTACTCAATAGATTCTTTTAATGTATTTGTTTTCCAAAAAGGTTAAAAAAAAGTAATAAGTAATATTGTGGGAAGTACCTTTTCACTACTTTTAATTTGAGGAGAAAAATCAAAAGATATTTACAACTAAATTTCACTGAAAAATAACAAGGGAGAAAAAAATTAGACTTTTCTCGCAGTACTGACACTAATTGGATAGTAAGAAATATGTTTATTAAATGTGTTTGTTATAAATTTTGCAAACTATATGTGTGTCAGATAGGTTAAAAAAATCCACTTTAAAACAAGGATCTACTAGAAACTATAACTGTTTGGCCAGTATAGATATTAAATACGTCAAAAAATTCCGTATACTGTATAATACTGTAAGACGATCCAACCTAATAAAACAAGGATCAAATAGAGTATTTTATATAAATTATAAACATGTTCATCGAATTCAGGTGGCTCGAGCATTTAGTTCTTTCCGATGTTAGGAAGATACGATAAAAACTTTTCTCCTTTATTTTGAGTCTGGATTGACAGCTTTTTCAGCCAAAACCTATCACTTGTTTATTTTTTATTCGACGATTGTGATGGTGACATTATTGTGCTCCTTGAAAATGTGTAAATTTATCTAACTGAAAGACAGATTACTTATTTTTATCAACAATGACGCAACAAAGCAGTTTTAAAAAACAATTTAAATTTTAAAAAATGTCTACGGTATTACATTTAAATAAAAATGACTTTGGTCTACCGCCACAAAAAAAAAAAAACCCTGTATATCTATAGTTTTTGCGTTACAATAGTGCTGAAGATTTTATACAACAGTTATTTAAAACTATTTTTCTAAAGCGCATACGTCATGAGATGTTTAACCGTTACGATACTTTCTTAAAACTTAAAACACTAGATATATTTAAATGACTGAAACAGTATAGATATTTGTTTATAAAATTACCTTAAATGTAACTTACAAACACTACACCAATATGGCCAATTTATGAACCGAAATGGGGTAGACTTTGTAACTGTTTTTTTCAGACAAATAGTACTTGAGTTCAGTCACCGTCCTGACTGAAGTGGTATAGGTTTCGTAAATTCGCGGATGGGATATTACACTTAAAATTCAAATCTGCCAATGTGGATATCTTTTGGTGAAAAGAAAAACCAAAATTACCCAATGAGGCCGTAAAGTGCTTGATTTCATGTGCTACCTCGTTATTGTGCGAGTTGACATTTTCATCAACGGCCCAAATAAAAAGTAAGCAAAGAATTTGCCTATATTTTAAAATCGACTTTTAATGTAGTAAAAACTGATCTATTAGCTTTGGCAATGGGATGGATACGTAGTTGTAGGATTTTATTTTTTTGGTTATTTGGGTCAATTAACATTAAAATGTTTACGAGTAGATTTCCGTTGAATATCATTTTCTTTATAAATCTTAAACTTAAGTAACTCTTTTTACAACAAGTGGTTTTCTTGACCTATCGCAACCCCCAACAGAAGCTCCGCGACCTCCCAGGGGTCACGACCTACAATTTAAAAAACACTGGTCTAAGGGTTAGTTTGCTCATGACAAAGTAATGAACGCAAATGTTTTACAATGATACCAGTTTAAGGAGTCCTAACTTATATTTATTATATTAAAACATTTTTTGATTATACCAAGTACTAACGTATGTCCTAAAAGTTTTGGCACACAATATTTATCGGTTTTAACGAAGAAGCTGCGCTTGAGAGTATTTGGGGCACTTACGTCTCTTTCGATATTTAAGACCATTCCTCCTCAATTCCAACGATATCGTACTCTTAGAAGATCTGTATTGCCTAGCCAGTCTCCTCGTTGACATTCCAATCTGGTTTTTGCTCTTCTCACCAATCTGTCTGACCTCTGTGCGGTAAATGTACGTGGTCTTCCACTTTTTGGGAGATTCAGACATGGTATTCCCTGCTCGCACTCCGCTATTGTTCTATAAATGGTTCTGCGTGAAATGTTTTCATTCTGGAATATTCGACAGATTTCAGCTTTGGGTATCCGCCCAACTAACTTGTAGATACTTTTTCTTATTTCTAATTTATACGACACCTTAAAGCGAAAACTTCAAAATAAATAAATCTCAACTGACAGTAAATAAAGTAAATAAACTTTTGTTTTCAAAGGCAACTTGATATTATTTTGTTTTTGTTAAAATTAAAGACAATGAGTTTTGTGCCAAAACTTTTAGGTCATACGTTATAAAAGGTATTCAAGAAAAAATCATTTTTAGCGGCGTCCTTTAAGGGCATTATCTCTGTAAAACTTTTTAACCAGAACTAACCAGAAAAAAAAATAGTATTATGTTCATATATTTTATATAATCTGGAAGAATTTCCACATATTCATAATGTTAAAAAATACTGTAAATATCGTAGATCGTAAAAAAAATTAAGCAAAATGATCCCAATACGAAACCCATAAATAACACAGACTTTTAAATCTCCGTTATACATTATTCCTTGACCAGTGAATTCACTTGAGGCAGCAAAGCGGCCAGTGGTCAACGCTTTCTCAATTCCTGGGATTAATTTGCTATTCAGATTTAAACTTACGGATAATTAGACAAAATTAGTCAGGACAATCCCTAAATTATTCTAGTGGCTAAGCTTTAACGTTTTAGTAAAAAGAAACACTAAATAATTAATTTATCGTTGAATCCACCGATACTTCATTAGTTTACATTTTTCAAAAGCGCCGCAGATTTAGTCCAAATGTATTAGGTTTTGTTAAGCTTAAAAAAATTTTACCGAATAAAAAAACTATAATAAAAAGTAAAAAAAAATAAATACATTTACGGAAAACGATTTTTTCCATTGCGTTATTTTTAAATAAATAGAGAACTAAAATAAAGCTGTACACTAATGTTCATACAAAAAAAAAAATTAAATTTTGTTTTAAAAAATAACGCCGGGAGGAAAAAATCATTTTCTATAAAATTTGACGACTGTCGCTTACGATGTTCTGTCAAAAATTCATCGAATATAGTATTAAAGTATAAATGGCTTTGGTTATTTAGTTATTAACATTGAGTAGTTCAGCTCCTGTGTTATTACCACTGATCTCGATGGATTGCCAATGTTATAACCTGCGCGAAACAAAAGTTACTTTTCATGGGCGAAAAAACCGGTTTGTGCACAAGCCAGTTGAGGGTAAACGCACCCGGCCCCAAACAAACTATCCGCATTAAAAGAAAAAATTTGTTGTAAATCGGTAAACATACACTAAAAAACACAGACTACATTAAAAAGCACAAGACTGGTAATTTGATTGGTTGAAAGCGAATTAAAAAAGAACGATTTAACTAACCAGAACTAACCATGTGATGGGTTTTTTACGACCGTCTGTATCGGTTTTAACCAATAAAATTACACGTGGTTTTAATTTTTACTGTAGTCTAAAAAACACTACTAGTACCTACCTCTTAGTTCGGTAAAAAGTTAATTTTACCCCCAAGCTTGTCAATTTCCAATGCGCCTCTTTATTATCGAGCATATTCTTTACCTAAAGGCCGCTTTGCCGCACGAACAACGAGGGGCAAAAATAACATAGATCTAGGACCTGTCCATCCTGTAATCCCGACTTGATTTTCTTATGGGACCACGACGGAAGTACACTCATTTAAATAAAAGAATAATTTTTAAAATTGGTCCACAAAGGCCGACATTATCGCGTAACATACAAAAAAAAAACATACAGGCAAATGGAGAACCTCCTAGTCTTTAAAGTCGTTTCAAAATGTAATTTTTCCACCCGGGGGCCATTTTAAACTTTTGGCAGCCTGCTGGCCCAGCTAGAAAAAATGGGTGTTAAGGTGGTGGGATTCGCAGATGATATCTGCATTGCAGTGCAAGGTGATCACGCCCCAACCCTAAAGAGTAAGATGCACAAAGCACTGAACATAGTTGACGAATGGTGCGCGCTCCCTGAGGGTCAACTCTGGGAAAGCGGAGATAATACTATTCACAAAAAAAAAGGATGATAATTGAATCACTTGACCCTTGACAAAAACTCAGTTGGAATGAACACATTCGTGTACAAACAGAGAAGGCTAAAAATAGCCTCTGGGCGTGCTAGCGGATGATAGGTAAAAGTTGGGGACTTAAGCCGAGAGTGGTCAATTGGATCTACTCTGCGATTATGATCCCACAGCTTACTTATGCATCGGTCGTGTGGTGGCCGGCAGCCACCAAGACCATTAACAAAAGCAGAATGGAGAAGGTGCTCAGACTAGCGTGTTTGGTGATTACGGGGGCATTCAGTACCACTCCCACAATGGCCATGACCTACCTATTCTGCTTGGAACTCCCTGACATTAAAGCTAAAGGAGGGGCGATTAAAACTGCTTTTAGACTCAAATCAGGCAGGTAGAAAGATAGATCGTATGGTCATGCGGCGGTACTCAGGGAGGTGGGAGGAAATGATATCTTACGGACTCCGATGTCATACCGAGAATCTACCACTTCCACATAAATTATAAAACAAAGATCCCGGACAGAAATGAATGGACGGATCATATGAAAGACATTCTCACTCCTAAATCCTAAAGGACTTGTCTGGTACTACACAGATGGGGCTAAAAATAAGAGTGGAACTGGAGCTGGTGTGTGGGGTGAAAATCCAAGGATGGAGCTAGCCTTCGCCCTTGGAGATCACAAACAGAGGCAAACATCTATGTATGTATGTATATATATATATATATATATATATATATATATATATATATATATATATATATATATATATATATATATATATATATATATTTAATAAGAGTTTTAAATTCTTGGGCTCCTAAATGACAAAAAGAAAAGAAAACAAATACATAACCTGGTAGAAACGACTACTTGGCTGGTTACTTTAAAATTACGGAGTCTCCAAATAAATGGATGACCCCGGGTCGCAATGAAGACGGTGACACGTGTTTCATCCTTGTTGGGAATCATCACAACCGCTGTACATTGCTGACAACTTGGCTATGTTTTCTAGTCGCTAAACATAATTCCTGTCGGAACTAAGGAAGTAAGTTCAGCGGCCAGAGCCATCTCGCCAAGCAATTTCAAAACAACCAGCCAGAGCACTCGTTAGGTTAAAACGGTAAAACGGGGGTGCCATCTAGGTGTATATGTGTATATGGCGTAAGTAGCATGTGTTGTAATACCAACAAACCATAATGGAAACTGGCACACTCATCAGTTCACGGGTTTGTGAATTTCGGATGAGCAGTTAACCAGGTTATGTATTTCTTTTCTTTTCTTTTTGTCATTTAGGTGGCTCTATGCCCAAGAATTTAAAACTCTTATTAAATTGTTTATTCTAAGGCTCAAGAAAATTACTTTCTTATTATATATATATATATATATATATATATATATATATATATATATATATATATATATATATATATATATATATATATATATATATATATATATATATATATATATATATATATATATATATATATATATATATATGCAGTGACTCAAGAACCGCCCGGTCAATCTGGTTTGGGTACCAGAACACACTGGTATCAAAGGAAACGAGGCAGCGGATAGACTGGCGGTAGCGGGTAGCAATAACCCAAACCTGGCAGTCGTTTTAATGTCATTTTTCTACCCGGGGACCATTTTAAACTTTTGGCCGGTGAGCCAAATGGTCCTCAGTCCGACACTGTAGCATTACAAAAGCTAATATATTTAGAACAATCCGCGGTGCTTTTCAAAATTGCGAACAAATGAAATATCAATGGCTTTAACTATACCCTTTATATAACGTAAAAAGCTTTATAGACAGGAAAACTTAATTAGGGTTCAACAATAGTATTCCCTAGAGCACACTTAAACTCCGATACATTATGTAACGTTACATAATTTGCCCTGTTGTTTTGACATTACGTCCAGCTAATTGGGGATTGTTGTGGATATTATGATAATTCTATCGATTATTTGCTAATAAGATTACCGGTTAAACATTACATTAGATATTAATGTACAGTTCTCCCCCATTAAATTTAATTTAAAATTTTCAGGCATAATTTATCAATTCTTTCTAAATAATAATACAGACTGTCTGTGGATGAGGTTAACAAGAGTACAAATGGCCAAAAATTTTTTCAAAAAAGTAATTCTTCATTAAAATTTTTGCTTGTAAAAAAATGAAAATGATAAAAAAAAATGATTTTTCTACAAGAATAAACAATGTACCTTTATTTTTCATTTTTAGGAAAAATATCATTTATTAAATTTATTTAGAATAGCATTATGAATAACTTTATTAAAGTTACAGGGGTATCAAAAAGATTCAAAAACTGATTTTAGAAGTATCACAAATTTTTAAATTTTTATGATTAAATGAAGAAACGTTCTTAATTTGCTTTTTATATACCTGCTTTCTTCAAATTCCTACAAAACTCAATTTTTTAACTGTTAACGCCAGTTTTCGTCAAATTATGGATTTTAATAAAATTTTGTATTTTTGTTATCATTGATTACAAATATGAATTTAAACAAATTTTTCTAATGACATTTTGCTAATAAATTAAAAAATAGGTAGTTTACTCTTCGAGAAAAATCATGTTTTTTAAGCTTTTGCGAACCCTGTATACAAAATCAAGATTTTCTCTTCGTAAATCCTGTTTTTTTACAAGCAAAAAATTGTATGAAGAACTTTATCTTACATTTATTTTTTAAAGATTATGCCTATCAGTGACGGGCAGTGGTGTAGAGGCTAACGTGTGTGTGTGTCAGCCTCTCACCGCAGCGATCCATGTTCGAATCTCGGAGTCGGACATCGGATTTTTCATAGCTCGTCACCTCACAGTTGGCAATGGCAAACCACTGTGTAGTATTCTGCCATTCCTAGGTAGTAATTACTTAAAAATAACGTCCGTGGTGGCACTACCGCGTTGTCTAAAAGTGCTGTGAAATGCAAAAACTGCATGTTTCAGTGCTTGGATAACGTTGACGGAACACGACAATAATGGGTTAAACATCCAGTAACCCGGCACTCACGGTACACTGGTATTTAGGCATGAGCCTTCGTGAGATGTCATAAAGATAAAAAAATTAACAAAAAAAAAAATGTTGGCCTTGACGGCGCCTAACATGGTCTGTTCTTAAGCTCCAATTTTCGAGCGCCATATTGTTTTGCAGGATCATCGCGTACACTCGCAGCTACTGCCGCCATATTGTCTGTACTACGTACTGGATGTGGCTCATTTAGTCAGAGATTATTCAGTAATAAAAATTGAAAATTTTTGTGATGGTACAGCGAATAGTCAGCTCAGTAGGCCAATTATACGTGTACCATAAGTTGCCCGAAGCGCACGAAACACATTCCTCGGAAATTGATGATTTTCTTAATACAGTTGAACAAGTTTTAGACGTTGTGCTGGGGGCTAAGTCTTTTCAGGATAAATTATCAAACAGTATTCAACACAAATAGCATAACAGTTTTAAATTTGGACCCTCTCATCTATCTAAAAATACCTACTAGAATTAGTACTTCTAAATGAATCACCTCTTATAAATGGAAACACAAAGTTAATGTACCAGGGTTAAGTTATAAATTTACAAATTTACACTCCTTTTTAGCTTTTTATTGTTTTATTTAAAATATTATTGATTTGTGTCAATTCTGTAGTTTTTGAATCAATATTTTATTTTTATTATCTCTTAAGGAATAAATATTGGGACAAAAAGTACCAATTTTTAAAATGAAATAGATTGTATGTAGATTGTGCGTGGTACCCAACTGCTTTAAGTAAAATTCTTATATCAAAATAAGAAAAAACTTTATATAAACACAGATCACAAATTTTTCGTTAATTTTTTTTTCAAGAAGGCAAACATAAATAAATTTTAGCTGCAAATTTATAGTCTGGGAGATAGCAACGTCGGGATAACAAGTATTTAAGGTTGGCTAATTTTTTGGTATGTTGTTCTCTTTCGGGTAGATCCTCGGCTGGCGGTAGGGGCTGCGTTGGCTCCTAGCTGTAACCTTGACATTTAAAGCTATTACCTTAAAATTAGAGCTGTCACTGACATGTCAAAAATGCAGACTTTGGTTATCGTTCCAAGTTTTATCAAAATATACCGAACGGTTCAGAAGTTAGAATGTTTGACCTCCGAACAGTGCGGACGTGCGTAGAGGACTACAAAGTTCTTCCCGGAGTGGCGGTTAGAGGTGTCGTACGAACGTTTTTTACCTTCAGGGATCAAGGAAAGATTCACGCTAAACTGACGGCATCTTTCTTCTGGATCTAAGCGCTGTGAGCGAAGATTCCTATAAGCTGATAGTATCCTGTTTGGTGGTGAACACGAGGTATTTCTCAAATGGCGGGAAATGGATGGGCGTGCCATGGGAACTGTCACTAGTGAAAGTGAAGGTTATACGTAACACCAGTAGCAGATCTTGGTTTGACAGCCGACAATTTATGCATTGCATCGATTGTTAAATTATTTGTTTTCTTTTGAATTTCGTGGAGCTACGAGCTCGATTATCCAGATTTTCCGCCGACGAAGCCCTGGAAAGCATAGTCCGGAAGGGGGAAAGTGGTGGATTGAACCTGAAGGGACCAAAACCAAGAAAAAAATAGAGAGAGAGAGAGAGAAGTAAGTATGTTTTTAAAACCTTGGGTTATTACCTGTACAGGTAGAATGCGTACTAATAAACGCAACTACTACCGCCAGCCAGACAGCCCAGGGTATATCCAGAAAAGGAAGAAGAACAGCATATCAAAAAATCAGCTGACCTAAAATTCTTTTTCGAAAACGTTGCGACCTTCTAAACTATCAGTAAAGTTCTCGACAGTAGAGAAGATGCCACGGCGTCATCACTTCTGTCTCACTTTTAATTATTCTCCTTTTGTTGTTACTCGCACACGATGTAAACGACGCGTTTAGACAGCGATAGTCGATTACCGTCTTTATTTGTATGACGCTTGTGGCATCTTTTGTAACTGGTTTTTAGTCTACAATTGTTTTCTTAACTCTTATTTTTGAAAAGAAGTTTAATAAACCAAAAGCATAAACTAAAGAAAAAGAAAAGTTTAAAAACCAAAATTAGTAAGAAAGAAAGAAATAAATAAAGTCTGATAATACAAGAACTAAAGCAGGGTTTTGTTGTTAATATTCAAATCAAAGCTAGAATGATCTAATTTAAAAGTTACAGCCCGGATAAAGTTTAGATCTCCAAGCTTGGGGCTTATCCTTAACCTTAATATAGTATATATCAGTGTCGCACCATTAAATCTTATCGAAGCTATTTCTGCTTTAACTTCTGGTTACGACAGTGTCGGATTTTTTTACTTTTCTTAATGATAGATTTAAGGGGTTATTATGGGTTTTAAAATCTCGAATTTTTATGCAAAAGTATACGGTTGGTCAAACTGGCCATAGGAAATCCCATGTAAATTTTAAAACTTTTAAATATTGCCTCCTTTATTAATTTTACAACGATTTTGTAAAGGATTTTTTTGAAGATAATAATAAGGTAAACTAACACAGTAAATTTCATTATTTTCTAATTAACCAATTTAAAATAATTTGGAAAAAAATTGTATATCTACTATTTTTGGCACATTGTTTAAAAATTGCATGTAAAACATTGTGGTAAACTTGTACGAGGAAAAAAGTGACGCGTTCACCCAGTCCGACATCCGAAACATTTGACACTGACAGGCTGGGTTAAAGCGCCGCTTCCAATATACCGGTAACAACGAAATTACTATCCAGCATTTAATTTCCTTCAGTGTATACCTTTCAAATTTTAGGATGTTTATGTGTGTCATAAGATGCCAATTTTAAATATAACAGTTGCTGCCTGTTACTTTTGGTATAACCGGAAGTGATAAAGACCTTACTATTTTAAATAGAACACACTTTTTATTTTTTAAAATGGAAACTCTACATGTCATTCCTGACATAAAACGTGTATACCCATACCCATAGTATATCTCTTTTATTCCCTCACAATAAACAGTAATGTGCCGGCGTCTCGACATTTTTAAACGCCGTTTTCGCCAAAACTAAAAAATATAGGTTATGCGTTTATTTTAGGTATTGTATCAGAACTTGTATAATTTAAACTAAAAAAATATATAGGGTGTTCTAATAAAACTATAAGGGCTATCATATTTAAAATTTTAAATTTTAGAATATTTTCGATTAAACAGGAAGTAGTATTATAATGGCTTCTAAAAGTAAAGTCTTTTAAAAAAACTGTTTAACGCATTTTAATTTTTCGTAATGTTTATTTGTTTTCCCATAAAACTGCGTATTGTGCGGTCGTTTGGGCATTTTTAAACGTCATTTTCTCTAAAACCAAAAAGTTATGTTATCGATAAATAAAAGGTTTTATATCAGGAACGACCTGTATAATTCAAATCTTTAAAAATATACAGAAAATTTTAATAAAAATATTAAAGTTTATATTTCTTTCGGTTAAACGGAAAGTAATACACACACAATGATGCTATTATATCCAAAATTGGCATCCGGTGATAACATATAACGTTCCTAAGTTTTAAAACTATACAGTTGCACTGGAGAAAATAAATTTCTGGTTAGTAATTTTGCTGTCACCTATTATGGCGGTATAAAAATTCGTGGTAGACTCGTCAAAAGTAAGCCCCCTAAAAAGGTTTTATTTTTTTTTATCATGAAGTTCATTTTACTACTGGCCCAGGGACCACAAGGTAAGATCGTTATATTTTGGTCTAAGGAATTTGTGGTGGTATTTTGTACAGACCTTTTAGAGAAACCCCGTATAATTCGGCAAAGTTATTTCTACGCCTGTGTATAATCCGTACAAGACCAAACTCCAGATAGCATTAATCTGGTATGAATGCGTTTTTACTCACATAAATGTTTGCTTGCTTTTAAAATGACATACTTTAAGTTAACATTCTGGTGTGTTATCCCATTTCAGTATGCTCGCTGTACAGACCTTTTAGACGCACCCTGTAAAATTTGGCAAAATAATTAATTTACATCTACGCCTGTGTATAATCCGTACAAGACCATACTCCAGATAGCATTAATCTGGTATGTATACGTTTTTACTCACATAAACTTATGCTTACTTTTAAAGTGACATACTTTGAGTTGACATTCTGTTGTAATCCCATTACAGTATGTTCGCTGTACAGACCTTTTAAAGACATCCTGTATAATTCGCCAAAATAGGTAATTTACATCTAAGCCTGTGTATAATCCTTTCAAGACCAAACTCCAGATAGCATTAATCTGGTATGTATGCGTTCGTACTCACATAAATGTTTGCTTGCTTGTGAACTAACATACTTTGAGTTGACATTCTGATGTAATCCCATTACAGTATGTTCGCTGTACAGACCTTTTAAAGACATCCTGTATAATTCGCCAAAATAGGTAATTTACATCTAAGCCTGTGTATAATCCTTACAAGACCAAACTCCAGATAGCATTAATCTGGTATGTATACGTTTTTACTCACATAAACTTATGCTTACTTTTAAAGTGACATACTTTGAGTTGACATTCTGTTGTAATCCCATTACAGTATGTTCGCTGTACAGACCTTTTAAAGACATCCTGTATAATTCGCCAAAATAGGTAATTTACATCTAAGCCTGTGTATAATCCTTTCAAGACCAAACTCCAGATAGCATTAATCTGGTATGTATGCGTTCGTACTCACATAAATGTTTGCTTGCTTGTGAACTAACATACTTTGAGTTGACATTCTGATGTAATCCCATTACAGTATGTTCGCTGTACAGACCTTTTAAAGACATCCTGTATAATTCGCCAAAATAGGTAATTTACATCTAAGCCTGTGTATAATCCTTACAAGACCAAACTCCAGATAGCATTAATCTGGTATGTATACGTTTTTACTCACATAAACTTATGCTTACTTTTAAAGTGACATACTTTGAGTTGACATTCTGTTGTAATCCCATTACAGTATGTTCGCTGTACAGACCTTTTAAAGACATCCTGTATAATTCGCCAAAATAGGTAATTTACATCTACGCCTGTGTATAATCCTTACAAGACCAAACTCCAGATAGCATTAATCTGGTATGTATGCGTTCGTACTCACATAAATGTTTGCTTGCTTGTGAACTAACATACTTTGAGTTGACATTCTGATGTAATCCCATTACAGTATGTTCGCTGTACAGACCTTTTAAAGACATCCTGTATAATTCGCCAAAATAGGTAATTTACATCTAAGCCTGTGTATAATCCTTACAAGACCAAACTCCAGATAGCATTAATCTGGTATGTATGCGTTCGTACTCACATAAATGTTTGCTTGCTTGTGAACTAACATACTTTGAGTTGACATTCTGATGTAATCCCATTACAGTATGTTCGCTGTACAGACCTTTTAAAGACATCCTGTATAATTCGCCAAAATAGGTAATTTACATCTAAGCCTGTGTATAATCCTTACAAGACCAAACTCCAGATAGCATTAATCTGGTATGTATGCGTTCGTACTCACATAAATGTTTGCTTGCTTGTGAACTAACATACTTTGAGTTGACATTCTGATGTAATCCCATTACAGTATGTTCGCTGTACAGACCTTTTAAAGACATCCTGTATAATTCGCCAAAATAGGTAATTTACATCTAAGCCTGTGTATAATCCTTACAAGACCAAACTCCAGATAGCATTAATCTGGTATGTATGCGTTCGTACTCACATAAATGTTTGCTTGCTTGTGAACTAACATACTTTGAGTTGACATTCTGATGTAATCCCATTACAGTATGTTCGCTGTATAGACCTTTTAAAGACACCATGTATAATTTGATAAAATAAGTAATTTACATCTACGCCTGTGTATAATCCGTACAAGACCATACTCCAGATAGCATTAATCTGGTATGTATGCGTTCGTACTCACATAAATGTTTGCTTGCTTTTGAACTGACATACTTTGAGTTGACATTCTGGTGTGTAATCCCATTTCACTTTGCTCGGTAATCTTAACCGCTGAAGGGTTAAGGATCCTAACTTTTAGCTAACGGGGTGTTTGGGAGGAAAGAACATTTATTTTAATGACAAATCAGTTTAACGTTAGGCGACATTATGGCGGTAAGCAAAGGGGGTTTGGATTGGGCCAAAAAACATTTTTTTTTATATATCGAAAATAATAATATTGAAATTAAGAGGTCTGTCTTCGAGACATACAATTTTTTCCAAACTTTGCATATTGTTAATCTATAAAAATTCTATAATACATGTCCCTAAAAAAATTAAATTTCCTACAGAAAAACTTTTCTTGTAAGTTGTCGTCAAATAAGCCGTTTTGATGTGATCGGGCTTTAAATATTAAACTATTTTTTTAATTTAGTTTTTGGGTATAGATTTTTGTTATAGTTAGAACCATATTTATTTTATTCTGGAAGCGATGCCGCCAAGTACACAAAAATGATAAAGCAAGAATGTGGAAACTCTTTTGTGAACAATGATTTATTGCGGCAAAAATATTCACCCAGACGACTACGCCACGTGTTACAGGTTTTATGCCAGGCCAGAGACGAAATAAGAGGATGTTCTTTAAGTACATGATACGTGTTTTTGCATAATTTTTATTTGTTAATCTAAATAATAATAATATGTAATCAGGCTCTATTAGAGGCTATGTGCTTTCGAAAAGGTTTGTTTACTTTATCATTTTTGGTGTACTTGGCGGCATCGTTTTCAGAATAAAATAAATATGGTTCTAACTATAGCTTTGTTCGCGGGTTCGATTCTGAACCGGTTCTGGGACTATTCGCATGCGCAGTGAGAAAAACAGCGTTCGCGGTTAGTAAAATCCTGAATTTTTAGTAACAGTTCTGTGTTCGCGGGTTACAATGGAATCAGTTCGTTACCGGTTCATAACCTGATTAGCAGTCCTAGGATTTTTGTTGGAACTTAAAGTTCAGTTCGGAACTTTATGCGCATTGTCGACATGGTGTTCTGTTTTCTGTTTTTGTGATACAAAAATAAACCTTTGTATTACAGTTTATTTGTTTCTGCCACTTTTTATGCGGGTTAATATACCTGTTGAATATTTTTTTAAATATTTTTGTGATTCTGAGCGTATATAAACAAAGGATTTTCAATTGTATTCCGTATGAATGTATGTATGCAATAAAATAAATAAAGATTTAATTAAAAAATATAGACAATATTACAAGATTTTACCATTTCTTGTTGTTTGAATTTTATCTTTTGTTAAATACACATACATATGTTAAAAACGAAAGGAGGCAGGGAATCCCTCGTCTTCCGCCAAGAGACCTCGAGTGGCTTTCGATAGTTTAACAATTTATCTTTTTGTTTGAATTTTTTTTTTTTTGTGTAGTATCCAATGTAAACATGAAAAATCCTAACCAAAAGGCTAGGTTAGAATACATCCTCAGCTGTATAGAAAATCGTTCGCGTTATATAAAAATTCCGAACTAATAAATAACTAGACATGCGCTTTAAAACATTTCTAAACCAGTTCGGTTCTGGTTCAGAATCGGTTCATTACTAGACCCGCGTACAAAGCTTATACTACAAATATCGATTTTTAAATAATTTAAACACATATTTTTAAAGGAACTTTGATGGCAACAAAAAAGTAACTTAATATTATTTAATAAAATCACTCCTTTAAAAGTAATTCAACGTCGAAACACTTTTTAAGGAGTGAATTTATTGACAAACTTTAAAAACTCTCTTATTGTAGTGCATTAAATTTTCTTTAAAAATATGTATTAAATAATTTAAATATTAATATTAAATTTGTAGTAGTAACAAAAATCCAAACAAGGAAAGCCCGATTACATGAAAACGGTTTATTTGGGAACAATTTACAAAAAGATATATAGATTTTTGTAGGAATTTTTGTTAGAATGTGTGTTGGTAAAATTTGCATAAAAGATTGTTAAAAAAACTGTTGTTTGCGAAGATATTTCTCTTACTATTAATATTAAATGTAAAAATCCTCACATTTTTTTGGCCTAGTCAACAGCGTATGTCATAGTTTATTTATAAAAAATAAACAATATTAGGATGTTCTCAAAGTTGACTCATTATTACCATTCATCTAAAATTGTTTATGTAAAAGTTACTACATAAAGAAGGTATTAAAAATAGTACCACAAGTACAACTGTAGTTGACCTTGTTTTGACATTTTGACATCTAAATCCCAAAACATGTTTCGGCTTCGATTTTTCCAAAAATTTAAAATAAGCCGTTTTTATTTTTCTTGAGTCGATTAGGCATGTTTGATTTTTGGAACTCCAGAATAAACTTCGAAACTTCTTTATTACACCACCTGTATATTTTAAGGTTACCCTTACTTGGGAATTTAAATTAAAAGAAGCAATGTTGCAACACGCTTAATCAGCTAATAAACATTAAAAACCAGCTGATTAAATGTAGTTAAAAATAAAACTTCTTGTTTTAGACCCTTCCACGCATTGGCAAAAATTGGTTTTGAAGTGGCACGGCGTATATGTCTATTTTACCTATAAAGATCATGTAGGATTACCCTAACATTATTTTAGCAATAAACTAATATTTGCCAAGCTATTATTACAGGTGGTTTCAAAGGGCAAAGTTGTTTGCCTACAACTTGCTGAGGTGTAAGGGTCGCATAATGTATTCCAAGCCTCATTTGTCAGAGTGGCCCTTTTGCCTGTAGGCTGTTAGGGAATGTAGACCAAAAATGGATTAGGAACGATGTTAGGGTTGGTTCAAGGGGTTATATACAGTTAGGAGGCCGAAAAAAGCGAAATTTTCAGATTTTTTTCTAAGAAAACTTTTAAATTTATTGAACTAAAAATTTGTACACGTATTCTGGTATTTTTAACCGTATTTTAAGACTCAGTTTTAGTAAAAATATTTTTTGGAAAGGAGCTACAGCTAATCTCCTGGAGCTCTTCTCAAAAAAGACGTTTTGCGGTGTCCACTATATCTCTGAATTAGATCTTATGAAATTAGAAAACCAAACAAATTCCGCTTTTATTCTGAAGTGAATTATTCTGTTATTATCTTAAATTTTATTATAATTCTATTTTGAGGTATATAATTATGATTCATTGTTTGACCTTCTATTACTGTAATACAAACTCTTTGTAATGAAAAATTATTTTCTAATTTTTAGTTCGGTTGCATATAAAAGCGTGTTTTTTAGTTTTTTTAAACTTTTATTTTTCATTTTTAGTTCGATATATCAATTAGTTTTCTGCGGACATGTGATATTGAAATGTTTCACGAACTATTTCGTAATCTAATCATTTCATTTAAAGCTTCACTGTTGCATGGGGTTTCAGAACGCAACTACTCCGAACAAGTTTCTGTCAGCCTTATGCTGAGAGTACGTCCGAAACTGCACGCATGCGCAGATCGCGCTAGCTCTTTCTCTGTTACTCTCCTACAGAAAATCTATAAAGGAATTTATTTATCCTGGCGATCCTAATCAGGATAACGGGATACTGTTTGCAGATTATTGCATTGTCATGGGTCCTTGATACGTGTGCAAAGTTTCAAAGAAATCGAATCGCTGGAAGTTGGTGAAAATTAAGCTTAAAGATTCCGTTACATACATACATACATACATACAACCCAAGCTAATAAAAGCGTGTTAAAATAAAATGTATGATTATACAGTAACATACATGAGCTGTTCCATTTAACATAACAAAGTTGCTTTATATCGAAAGATTCATTATTACCACCGGTATAATACAGCAATTATAGTTACCTATAATATCGTTAAATAGTCATTTACTTTGTTACGTGACACTTAGCACAATATTGAGGGCCCTTAATAACCAATTAAATGCGATACCCTGGAAATTTGGGTACACCTAACTGATCCACCCCTAAAATTGAGAACGCAACTACTTCGAACAATTTTCTGTCAGCCTTATGCTGAGAGTACGTCCAAAACTGCTCGCATACGCAGATCGCACACTAGCTCTTTCTCTGTTACTCTCCTACAGAAAATTTATAAAGGAATTTATTTATCCTGGCGATCCTAATCAGGATAACGGGATACGGTTTGCAGATTATTACATTGTCATGGGCCCTTGATACGTGTGCAAAGTTTCAAAGAAATCGAATCGCTGGAAGTTGGTGAAAATTAAGCTTAAAGATTCCATTACATACATACATACAACCCAAGCTAATAAAAGCGTGTTAAAAAATAAAATGTATGATTATACAGTAACCTACATGAGCTGTTCCATTTAACATAACAAAGTTACCTTATATCGAAAGATTCATTATTTCCACCCGGTATAATACAGCAATTATAGTTACCTATAATATCGTTAAATAGTCATTTACTTTGTTACGTGACACTTAGCACAATATTGAGGGCCCTTAATAACCAATTAAATGCGATACCCTGGAAATTTGGGTACACCTAACTGATCCACCCCGAAAATTGATTAGGGCTTGAAATTGGAGAAAAGCGCAAAAGTGAATAGGTCTCAACATAATGAATTGACATTGTGTGACACATAGAAAAGTCGGAAACCAAGGAAAATCATTAGGATTAGTGAAGGGAGAAGTTGTTTAAAAGAAAAATGGCTTTAAGAGCCAACTTAAGATTTGTTATGTGGTGTAAAGAGTCATTTTTGATGAGAAATTGATCTTGAGCATTGGGAGTAAGATCCAGCTCTTGTTAAAATTTAAATAAAATATTGCTTTAAATATACGGGTTTTTCGATGTTTAGTAAAGAGATCTTAGAAACCGCTGCAGCTACAGAGATGATTAAATGGGTAAAGAATTGTCGGTTTTAGAGCTTAGTTTAAATCACTTTTTGTTTCGTCAAAAAAATCAGGGCTCACTAGATATTTAAAAAAAAGACATCTTTTTTCAAAAATTGTTTTTTCTCTGTAGCTTAGTTAATATTCGTAATAGAAAAAAAGTGAATAGGAGACTTGTAGATAATTATCTTCTTAATAAAGAATGGGAATCTTATATTAAATGTTGTAGTCTGTTTTGGAGCTACGACATAAACTTACATTTTTTAAATAAAAACTATAGTTGACCATAACATTTTTAAAAAGACCTCTGTATAAGCTTTTTAACAAATAATAGCAAGATAAACTTTAAATAAAAATTGACCTAATTTGAAACGCATAATATTAAAATTTACTGTTTCTAGTTGGTCGAGAAACATGTAAAGTAGTAGAGTTAAAAATTCCTTTCCTTTTTTCAAATATTATGCCCAAACTGCTCTCTTTCGGAGATACAGGGTGTTAATGTTTTAAGAAAAAATTCCTTTTTTGTTCCAACTTTCCTACCACTTCAGATATTTTTACAAAATCTGGTACACTTCTTTTGACCATTACAGTAAATTTTTTGATGTAAAAGTTTAAAACATACCAGTTGCGTTCGAACAAGGTTTGTATCTATTTAAAAAAAATACGCCACTGCTTTTTTTAAATCAATATTATTTTTAAAATATTCATTTATATTGGAGTCAGTTTGGTCCCTCAAAATTTTTTCATGCGGCGAACGGTTTTTTTAACAAAATTAAAACCATTTTAATGCATTGCAAAATCGATAACTTTTGATATGGTGTTTTCTATGTAAAATTTGTTTTTGTTTAATTTGTATAATGTAAGTATTATTAAAATTTTAATGTCAATAAAAAGTTTGTTGCTTTCTATTACACAGTCAAAAATCTAACTTAGAAATAAAACATCTTACCATTCATGAAAATGGCTTTTATTGTTTTAAACAAAAGCCACACATCGTTCAAAAACACCCGAATTAATCCCAAAGTAAATGGGTATTTTAAAAATAATAATGATTAAAAAAGCATTGCCGTACCTACTATTTTTTTTTGTCAAATAATTCAGTGAAAATCTTGTTTAAATGCCACTAGTATTTTTTTTAATTTTTACAGCAAAAATGTAATGTAAGTAAGTTGTGACAAAAATGCATTTTTTAACTTGTACACATACAACAACCTGTATCTCGAAAAGAAAGCATTTTCAGACAATTTTATTTAAAAAATGTTCCTATTTTCTTGCATTTTATACACTGTTAAACAGCATAAAAATAACCCTGAAGAATTGTTTTATTAATATTTGTCTTTTTTACTCCTTTTTAAGATAATTATTTTTGTTGCTTTCTTACCTTTATTTTTAAAGTCTCATGTAAATATAAAAAAAATAATACTTGTACAGAATGATCCAAATTTGAGAATATTCATTAAGATTTGAAAAACTATAACAGTTATTAGGAAGCT
>JACEGR010009217.1:0-28737 GCA_014170235.1 Listronotus bonariensis
CAAGAATGTACCAAACCAGAATAAACCTTTTAATTCCCTATAGTCGGCCAGTAACCCAAGCAGCAAGATGACGTCATTTTTAAGTCATTTTTGGTCATAGGGCGTCATCAGACCAAAATTATGACGTCATTTTAATGACGTGTTTTGACGTCGTTAAAGGGACGTGTTTTCGACGTTTTGTTTTTCGTCATACTAGCTTATACAAATCTAATGACGTCATGTTTAGAAAACCCGCCAGAAAAATTTTGTGACATTATATGATTCATGTCAAAATCCAACCGAAATATCATATGACAGAAAAATAAGACTAATAATTTTACAAAATTGAAATAGGAAAACTCTACCGATAGATGGCGTAATGGATAATAGACTGCTACGTTTTTCAACATCTTCGCTTTTTATCGCCTACACCGTACCGATAAGACCAAAATAGTTCGAGACCGGTCCAGAGACAACAATGAGACGAGTAACTGGTCCTAACAATTTGTCCATTGTATTTATCTCTTTCTGGTTTAACGCAAGTTCCAATAAATATGTCTTTGTCTTTCATCATGGCAGGCTATCGTAGATGGAGCAATCATCGCTTTGCCCTGGTTGCCAAGTTGTTTACAATTTTTGCATGTAAACTTTAATGTCCTTTTTGGCTCACATCTAATTAAGAGAAAGAAAATATACCATGAATCGAAAATTTTTAACTTGACAACGTTGCCGCAGGCAGTCACGCCGAAATGTTAATCGATATTTGTGTTTGATATTTTTCAATGGCCGATTTGTTTGGACAGTTTGTTTACATTTTTGTGATTTATTGTGTGTTTCGTGGTTTTTTACCTTTAATTGGACTTTGAATATTGACTTTTATTAGTGATCACAGTGTATATATTAAATTTGTGCTTTTCAACAGATAATTTAAGGTAATATTGACATGGTTATCTATAAGAAAAAAATTGATATAAAAACCAAATAAATGACATTTTTAATTAGGTGTTGTAATTATTGAACTAAACCCCAATATTTTATATTAATAGGAAACAAAAACAAGTACCTAACATTAAGGGCAAAAATAGCACAACTATATAATTTGAATTTGGCGGGCAAACGATAAACTCGACTCACGCGCCATCTGCGTTTACCTTCCTTGAAGACAGACAAGGAAGGACCAGCAGCTATCTCTCTCTCGGATAATTTTTTTACATTTAGTTGCTCGTCTCATTCTTGTCTCTGACCGGTCTGCGGTTGTTGATCTCAATTAGCTTTGATAGAAAGATCTTCGGCTAGTGTAAAAACCTGCATCTCCAGGTTGTACAGTGTCCCGAGGGATGCGACCTTGAAGTGCAAGGAAATTCCAAGCAGTAAGGAGTTTTTCCTATATCATTTTTCAAATAAAATATCGTATCATTTTAGCTTTAAAAAAGTATATGCGTCAATTTTTCGTCATCTTAAAGACGTCATTATGACGTCATTAACGGAACGTCTTTTGTATGTGACTTAGTGAGGTCAATTTAACGTCATTTTGTCGTTATCTTTTGACGTCTTTGCTGACCAAATGTGACCAAAAATGACTTAAAAAAGACATCAATAAGACGTCAGCTTGCTGCTTGGGAAGTTTCCATACCTGTATGGTATTTTACACGGTTGTATAATAAAACTTTTTGTATAAATAAAAAAAAATTGTTATGGATATGCCGTGTTATACTTAATGTTTTGTGCTAGCAAAGCCGACATGTCTTTATTAATCCAAACGCAAAGTTTCACCTAATGAGGTTTCTTAATTGGATTTAACCCCTAACATTGCGATTGTTTGTAAGCAATATAATTAATCAAAATTATAATGTTCCTTTCCGTAATTATACAGACCGTTTCTTATTAGAATACTTGAGTGTAACTTAAGTAAGACAACTATTGTATATATAACATTGGCTTTGGTTGTTAGTAAAGTTGAGAGTTGGGTAAGTTCGGTAATTTAGTTGACGTTCTCAGTGTGGAAATTATATTATTTATACAGGGTGATTCAAAAATCGATCACAAAACTTAAAGGGTGATTCTACTTGACAAAATAAGGGTAGGGCTTCATATAAATTTTTTTCAAAATGTCATTCGTTTTCGAGTTACAAGCCGTCAAAGTTCAATTTTTAGTTTGGTTTTTTCGCCATATTGCATTTATTTTTTAACCAATCCAGTTGATATATGGCAGACAAATCGAGCTTTGCAGATTCTAAAATTTTAAGACAAAAGTACTTTTTTTAAATACCGCCAGAGGGCACTTTACCTAAAACTTAAAATTTATTTACATCATAACTTTTTATTTTGACAGATATCGCATAAGCTGGGGCGCCATTTTATAGACAATCAAAAACCTTTAAAAAAAGGTACTCTCTATTAAAGTCGATAAACCTCACCGTTTAGGCACCAATAGACATCAAAGTTTTCATCAATTTCAATCAAATTACCTACATGCATACAGGGTGTCCAGTAACTCAACCGACAAACTTTACAGGGCGATTCTACAACAGAAAATAAGAAAAATACTTTATATAAACATATGTCCCAAACGTCTTAGTTTTTGAACTACCGTGTCTAAAATGTCTTTTATTTTTTAAATAAAAACCGTTTGTACTAACGTATGTCCTAAAAGTTTTGGCACAAAACTCATTGTCTTTAATTTTAACAAAAACAAAATAATATCAAGTTGCCTTTGAAAACAAAAGTTTATTTACTTTATTTACTGTCAGTTGAGATTTATTTATTTTAAAGTTTTCCCTTTAAGATGTCGTATAAATTAGAAATAAGAAAAAGTATCTACAAGTTAGTTGGGCGGATACCCAAAGCTGAAATCTGTCGAATATTCCAGAATGAAAACATTTCACGCAGAACCATTTATAGAACAATAGCGGAGCGCGAGCAGGGAATACCATGTCTAAATCTCCCAAAAAGTGGAAGACCACGTGCATTTACCGCACAGAGGTCAGAAAGATTGGTGAGAAGAGCAAAAACCAGATTGGAATGTCAACGAGGAGACTGGTTAGGCAATACCGATCTTCTAAGAGTACGATATCGTTGGAATTGAGGAGGAATGGTCTTAAATATCGAAAGAGACGTAAATGCCCCAAATACTCTCAAGCGCAGCTTCTTCGTTAAAACCGATAAATATTGTGTGCCACAACTTTTAGGACATACGTTACGACAAAATAACGGGAAACCAATCTAACTTCAAAGTAAATGATTATTCAAAAAACAATATTGATTCAAAGAAAAAGCAGTAGCGTACCATTTTTTTCTTGAAAAAAATGTAATACAAATCTCGTTCGATCGCTACTGGTATAATTTTTTTAAGAACAGCAAAATATGTAATGTAATGATCAAAAGAAATGTACCAAGTTTTGTGTATCTGGAGTAGTAAGAAAGTTGTGATAAAAAAGGCTTTTTTTTCATTTAAAACATTATCACCCAGTATCTCGGAAACAAAGCTTTTTCGGATATAATTTTACTTGAAAAATGTTCTTATTTCTTGCATTCATACAGTGTTAATAGGAAAATATCAACTTAAAAATAACTCTGTATAATACTTTTCTTAATTTCATAGGAATGTATTAAACGTTTGCCTCGGACACGATACTAAGCGTAAGCGGCCAGCGTCGAGCGGAAAATGTAAGAGCGCTGTTTTTGATCTTTATGCGAGAATAAAAGAACTTGTTTTTTCAATCAGCCGACTGCAAAATTCCTGAACAAAAAGCCCTGCCGCTGGCCGCTCGAATCGAACAAATATTATCCGCGGAGCGGTTTTAAGGGATATAAACTGGTTTAAAGACGCTGTTTACCACAAAATATTATACCCAGCAAACACTATTTGCCGGCAATGTACATTTTTCATATTGGCATTGATGGTAAAGCATTGGCAATTGGTAGCAATATTATGCCAATATCTTATACGCGTTAAAAAGTCAAGCCTAAATAAACACTTAATTGCCAATAAATTTTACATGCAGGCGAATTGCCGACAGCATACAAAAATGGCGGCATACCAATCCTGATTAAATAAAGAACGCGTTTTTGTTGCAGGCAAATAAATATTGGATTTTGAAGGCAAACCTTCAACGCATATTCATACTTTTTAAACCATATTATTAACATTGGTATTTAACTAACATTAAAGCAATTTTTTTGATCTGTTTTATTTATAATGGCAGCTAAACAACATTATTTTATGTTTTTTAACATAATTTAAAGGAAATGGCCTTTTCATAACATTTTATTGTTAAAAATCATGCAAATAAAAATTAGGTCAAACAAAATGTTTATTATGTATTTTGGAGCGAATAAAAATAAAATGATGGTAAAATTAGCTACGTTAATTTCGACCGAAGGTGACCGGTTTGTGGATTTGTTTTCTACGTGGTTTTCTAGCTTTTTAGTTTCTTTTTTAAAGAAAAGAGTTTTTAATAGACATAATCAGTGGCGCATTTACCAAAAGGCTGAGTAGGCTGAAGCCTATGGCGGCGTTTTTTAGGGGGCGGCAGATTTAGTACTTATAAATAATTTGGTGGATTTAAAAAATTTGGAACTTTATTTAGTACGTAAAATTGAAAATGAGGACCTTTTTTTGTCTTCAAAATTAATTAGAAAAGAAAAAAGATAAACAAAGGGGCGGCGAAAATAAAATAGCCTACGGGCGGCAAATTTGTAAATGCGCCTCTGGACATAATTAAATTTATTCATTACCTAATAAGTGTGTGTTGTGTGATTAATTGGTGATGGCTAGTCGAGAAGGCAAGATATTCAAGTAGACTGTTAGGAGCTGTAAAACATTTTGTTTAAAACTTTATTAAAAGTTTTAAAGACGTGTTAATAAAAAATATTATGTATATTTAATAGTTTTTTGACATATCGATAGATGGCGTAATGGACAATAAACTACTACGTTTCTGCAATATCTTCGCTTTTTATCGTTTAAACCCCATTAGACAAAAATAATTTGAGAGCGGTCTGCGGTAGGTGCTATCACTTAGCTTTGAAAGAAAAATCTTCGGCTAGTGAAAAATCTACATCTCCAAGTTGGACAGTGTTCCGAGAGATGGTACTGTGCATTGCAAGGAAATTGCATGCAGTAAGGAGTTTTTCCTATTTTAATTTTCAAATAAGATATCGCATCATTTTAGCTTTTAAAAAAAAGTATATGCGACAATTTTCGTCAATAAGACGTCAGCTTGCTGCTTGGGAGTATCTGCATTTGCCCACTTTCGTGTCTTTTTGATATCTTTTTGCCAAAAACTTATTAATGATGGATGCCATCATCTTAAACGCATTTTTTGCCAATAACTTATTAATGACGGATGCCATCACTTTATCTGCAACACGTGGCCTAATAACGGCCAATTGCCCACTTTCGCGTCTTTTTGATACCTTTTTGCCAATGCCTTGCCATTAAAGAGTGTTGGCAATGCCAGTAAATTAAATGTACAACGCCGGCAAAAAATGTTATATGGGTAGTCATTACCGGCAACATAAAAATATTTGTAACTTTTTGCTCGACGCTTACGCTTTGTTATCGTGGCCGTGACCTAACATCTTGTATAAGGGATACCAAAGTCGTAAAATTAATCTTAAAGGATCAAATATAAGTGTGGGTTAAAACCTATAAAAAGTATTCTCTTTGTTGCTTTTCTGCACTCAACATTGAATTACGATTATTAACCCCAAAGACTATCGTTTTCCCGACTTTTATGTTTAGACCTTTACATTACATCTCATAAATCCTTTATTGACAGTAAACTGTAAGGATACTTGTCTTTTCTTTTAGATTTGAGTTAGTTTAATACTGTTGATATCCGATTTTTAGACATCTACCTCTAAATTCTTGGATTAAATTTAAAGCTTTAAAGCCTTTTTTAAAATTTTATAATTGCAGTTATTTAAATAGAAGCATTTTTAGTATTATTAAAGACAATTGTAGTTTCATTATAGACACCCAGAACAATGCTAAATTTTTGGTCATCAGCCTGGACGCTCGCTTCGTGGAATTTATGAAGCAGGTATCCATCGAGTACACACGTAAACAGTACGTAGAATTTGCCGCTTCATAAATTCAGCTAAGCCAGCGTCCAAACTGACGCATAGTTCTGGGAGTCTATAGTAAAACTATAATTGTCTTTGGTATTATCAAGTTATTGATACTCTTGTTGCATGGGGACTAAATTTATGAAACTTGTCACTTTGATCACGTGAAGAACTAATTAGAATAATTATGTAGGGTGTTCGAAAAGTTTTGAGATATACGTACATTTATTTGATTTTTTCAAAATAATTTCCACCACATTGAATACAGTTTTCCATTCTAACAAACCAGTCACTGAAAATAGCTTTCCACTTTTCATTTGAAATTTCAGCGCATATTTTATCCCAGGCCTCCAGTAGCGCGTCTTCAGTTTTAAACTTTTGTCCTTTCAGTTGGCTCTTGACAAAAGGAAACAACCCAAAGTCACACGGGGCTATAAGGCGGATTTTCCAAAAGTCTCAAGCCTGCATCTGTCAAAAATTGACTGGTAAGTTCAGCTCAATGAGGTGTGGCATTGTCATGATGAAGGTACCAGCTAGCGAGTTGCGAGTTTGGGCGAATCACTCTTAACTTTTCTATAAGTTTTGAAAGGCAAACTGTAGTGTACCAGAGAGCATTTACGGTCTTCTGTTCTCGGAGCACAACACGTTCAATTATTCCTCTTGAACCAAAGAAAACAACTATCATTATTTTTTTACAGATCTTGATTTGCGAACTTCGGTCGGAGTTTCTTCACCTTCGAAAACCCATATCTTATTCTGTTGTTTAGTTGGGACGTCGTAATAATAAAGATAAGTTTCATCTCCCGTGACGATCGACACTATGTCTTTAGATTTACCCTCCTGGAATTTGGACATCATTTTTTACACCAATTCACTCTTTGTGTCTGCTGCTCGGGAGTTAACTTGTGTGGAACCCAAAGAGTACAAATTTTTCTAAAACCCAAGTGCTCATGTATGATCGTGTGTAATGTTGCTAAACTAATGTTCAATGTCTCTTCTAACTGTCGATAGGTAATTCGTCGGTTTGTTTCTATAGCTTTTTGGACGGCAGATATGTTTTCTGGGGTAACTACTTCACACGGTCGACCTGAGCGTGAGGCGTCTTCAAGCGAAAACGAGCCCCGCTGAAATTGTTTGTACCATCTGTATATGGTCGCACGAGATGGACAGTCATCACCAAGTATAGGCTTCATTTCTTCTAAACACTGTTCTTGAGATAACCCACGTGAAAAGTTGTATTTCAAAATTGCACGGCACTCGATAGTCGTCCACGACGCCATTGCGCTAAAATCGCTGGACACGAACTGGCGCAAAACTGATAGTTTACTAATAACTATGTAGGACTACGACATGTCATGACATGTACAAACAAAAAACATCAATGTTACTTTCCTGCACCGTTTAGTTACAAAGTATCTCAAAACTTTCTGAACACCCTACGTATTAGTTAAAAATTTGTTTAAATTGAGATCAGTAAAAAAGTAAATAATAAAACACTTGAATTCATAATGTTTCTTGTTGCTTGGACAAATAAAAGTTAGTTGACCCATATAAACTTATTTCGAGGAAACAGATGCTTGATATTTTCTGTTATTTTATTAGTATAATATCGCATACATACATCCGATTTGCATTTTAGCCAGAAAATAAACTTGTTACCGATTTAAAGTTGTAATCAATAATACACCTAATTCCAAAATTTCTTTTTCTATAGATGGTATGGCATATAGGTAAAGTTAAGACCATATTTATTTCATTCTGAAAGCGATGCCAAGTATACAAAAAATGATAAAGTAAACAAACCTTTTCGAAACCACATGGCCTTTGTCAGAGCCTGATTACACATTTTAGATAAATAAATAATAAATAATAGTTTAAAAAAACTAAAAAAAAACACGCTTTTATATGCAACCGAACTAAAAATTAGAAAATAATTTTTCATTACAAAAGAGTTTGTCACTTCAGAGTAAAAAGCGTGGAGTGCTTAATATATTAAATGTTATAATTATTCTATTTGCAAATATCTATGAGGGAAAAGTTATGAAAAAATAGTAAAATGCACCCCACGCTTTTTACTCTGAAGTGACAAACTCTTTGTAATGAAAAATTATTTTCTAATTTTTAGTTCGGTTGCATATAAAAGCGTGTTTTTTTAGTTTTTAAACTATTATTTATTTTTCATTTTTTAGTTCGATATATTAATTAGTTAAATGCTCCAGTTTATTCACTAAAAAATTCCTTCGCCATTTTGTCAAGAGTAGTATTAAGGAATTTATTTATCCTGGCGGTCCTAATCAGGATAACGGGATAGTGTTTTTAAATTATTGCATTGTCATCGGTCCTTGATACGTGTGCAAAGTTTCAAAGAAATTGAATCGCTGGAAGTTGGTAAAACTTAGGCTCAAAGATTCCGTTACATAGATAGATAGTTACAACCCAAGCAAATAAAAGCGTGTTAAAAATATTGCGAAAACACATATCATTTATTCAAAAAACACCCTTTTATTTCGTCTCTGGCCTGTTATAAAACTGGGGCACGTAGCGTACCCGTCGGGTTGAATATTTTTTGCTGCAATAAGTCATTGTTCCCAAAAGGGTTTATTTGCTTTATCATTTTTTATGTACTTGGCGGCATCGCTTTTAGAATGAAATAAATATGGTCTTAACTTTATACTTGTAAACACTGACCAGAAAAATAGAAAAATTATTGAATTAGTAGCAGATTAAGCGATTTTTTCTTCTGTAAAAATATTATTAAAACTACTTAGGATGTATAGCGAGGTTGCCCACAATGCTCACCGATATATTAGATTGGTTTAGTCCATGGGCGCCGGCAGGATGACATCCAGGGGGTGCAAAATATTGAATACGAATACGACGAGAAAGAAAAAAATAATAAAGAACAAAAAAACGGTCCTCATATAATAAAGACTTAAAGAAATTACTTACTTCTTTAAACATTGTTATATACTAACCACAAGAAATCTTAAGTCTTCACCTTCAAAAATGTTTGTTTTATCCTTAAAATTCAAAAATAGGCATAATTTTATAACAACCGACATTATTTATAAAAAGATTTGGCTAATTACAAATTATTCAATGTACCCTCTAGTATACAACATTTTAACAATAAGACTTTACAAAATTTTCTAACATTGTTTATTATTATTTTTATACTTTCTTCTTTATTAAATACCACAGTTCTGTATAATTATTTTTACTTTAAGGTCTATAAATCCGTTTTAAGTTAAAATGACTATGGACAAAATTTGTCATGTCAATCATAAACTGTATCTTAACACCACTTTACACACAGTGTTTTTATTACAGAATATTGAAAGTATCCTTTTAAGTTACTAACAGGATTTTACAATAAAAATGACATGTTTTATTGTGAACACCTAGTTTAAAAAAAGTATACATTTTGGGAATTTTCAAAATGTATACTTTTTAAACTAGGTGTTCACAAAACACCAGGTGACAACAAAATGACCATCCAGCATTTAATTTCATTTAATAAAATAGTATACCTTTCAAATTTTAGGATGTTCTGATGTGTCAGGAGATATTAATTTCAAATACAGTGCTTGTCAAAACTCAGCACCCCTCTCCTAACTCTTAAATTGTTTGGTATTTTTCATAACAATTTTAGGACTTTAGTAAGACAACATAAACCAAATTTTAGACAGGAAATGACAGATATAAATGTCAAACTGACAGCCGGGCGCCATTTTAAAAAGAAAAATTAAATGGAAAGGAGGGTCTTGTGAAACATCATTTTAAAGCTCCTGACGAGTACCTTATAACCTTAAAATTTAAAGTCAATACCTTTACCTACTACAAAATGGCGGTACTTTGAAAACTACCTGAATACCTCCTTTAGATGGCCGTATTTCCGAATCTAATCAATCAATCAATCATTTATTAGTCTATAAAGATCATAAACATGACAGACAGATCAAGAATAATAAACTATAATAAGATAAAATAAAATAAAATAAGACTAACATAGATCGAAATGTAATAAAGACAAGTCAAATCTTAAAAAAGACAAGACAAAGTTCACAAACAACACGATCAATAAAATAAAACAAAACCAACAAGTTAAAACTTTGACTAAGACTTCATTTCCAAAAACTCCGAGAAACTGTAAAATACATTAATTATAAAAATTCTCTTGCATTCTATTGTAGACAGTGTTACCACACCTAGTACATTTGTACTAGATCTAGTACTTTTTAATAGAATCTAGTGGTGTAGTACGTACTGATGAAAATCTAGTACGTTTTTTAAAATTCAGTGGCGCATTTACCAAAAGGCTGAAGTCTATGATGGCGACGTCTTTTAGGGGGACGGTCGGGACTTAATAAATTGATTTTGAATTAATTTAGTACTTGGAATTGAAAGAAAACAAGGTGAGGACTTTTTTTTCTCTTCAATTTTTTTCTCTTCAAAATTATTCCCAGGATAGGTGTTACAATGGGACAAATGGACCAAAAGTTTCTGAATTTTAAAACTATTTTTGAGCATTGCCTTATTTGTAACATTTAGTACATTCTAGGACTTTTCTGGAATCTAGTACTTTTATAAAAATCAATGTGGCAACCCCTGATTGTAGATTTTAATGCATGAATAATGGAGTGATTTTTCAAAGGTTGTCGTTCTGTGTTTTGGGATTTTTTTTTTTTTTTTTTTTTTTTTATCTTTGGACAGACCACGAAGGCTAAAAGCCTAAATACTAACGTACCGTGGGTGTCTTAAGCGAGGTAAGAGGGAGTTTGTTGACACGGGACTTAAATACTTGAAGATTTGGGGGAAGGAAAGACCTCCGCGGGCAGCAGGTTCCACAATCTAGAAACTCTAGGGATAAAAGAACGAACAAAGTGAGAAGTTCGGGGCCTGTCCAGTTGGACCGTATAGGGATGCATATGCGCGGAACCACGAGTTTCTCTGTTGGGAACCGTGAGTGGAGGAACTATACTGGTCAATTCTTCAGAGCAGAAGTCATGGAAGTACCTATAAAAAGCGATAAATCGCCCACAGCCCGACGATGGGCAAGAGAGGGAAGCCTTTCTGTAAGTGAAGGATCATTAATGAGACGAACAGCTCTTCTTTGAATAGAATCAAGAATGCTCAGGGTTGTTGGGGACGCCATGCCCCAGATATGAGAACAATATTCCAAGGGAGGTCGGATTTGGGAAACATATAAAGTGTATTTTTAGTGATGATGCATTCCTGGTTTTGTGGTTATGATTGTGCAGGTTCTTTTTAAATGGATCCTTATTCTTATGAACATTGAGTGCACATTTTTAGGATGTAAATAGATGGTACTGCGAGAATTTTGTGCTTTTAAAATGATTCCTGCATGATTTTAATGGTTTTAGCCCTTTAATAAAGTTAGATACACTTAATGTGGTATTTTAATAAGGATTTATTTAATGGAAATATTGGTGAAACTATACAGGGTTAGACAAAAGGTATACATTTTTTTAATGACGCACCCTGTATATTATATCACCATTAAAAATATATCTAAAAATCTTTAAGGAAATACTGCATTAGGTATATTTTCTTTTATTAGTTTTGGAGATATGCCCATCCAAATCTGTTATTCAGGTAATTTACAAAGTACCGCTATTTTTGGGAGGCCAAGGTATTTACTGTATAATAGCTTCTGCCTATTACTCCCGGTTTAACCAGAGGCGATAAAAACATGGATATTTTAAATCAACACCTTGTATATTTTTTAACATTTAAATTCTGCAAGTCATTTCGGATATAAAACCTTTTGTATACCCAAACCAATCTCTTTAGTTTTTATAAAAAACGAAGTGAACACCCTCACAATAAACAGTTTTATGGATACTGCGTCGTCGTCTGGACCTTTTCAATCACCGTTTTCTCTAAAACTAAAAAATATGGATTTTGATCAGAAAAAGCTTGTATACCTAATTTAAATGTAATAAATAATAGTTTAAAAAACTAAAAAACACGCTTTTATATGCAACCGAACTAAAAATTAGAAAATAATTTTTCATTAAAAAAAATATTGTCACTTCATAGTAAAAAGCGTGGGGTGCTTAATATATTAAATGTTATAATTATTATATTTGCCAATATCTATGAGGGAAAAGTTATGAAAAAATTGTAAAATGCACCCCACGCTTTTTACTATGAAGTGACAATATTTTTTTAATGAAAAATTATTTTCTAATTTTTAGTTCGGTTGCATATAAAGCGTGTTTTTAGTTTTTTAAACTATTATTTATTTTTCATTTTTAGTTCGATATGCATTTATGTATGTATGTATGTTAAAATGCTCCAGTTTATTCACTAAAAAATTCCTTCGCCATTTTGTCAAGAGTAGCTAAACCTGAGAAAAGTTTGGAATGTTGCCAAAAGATGGCAACACAGGTGTTGTTTTTATAATATAATGGATTTTTTTCCTGGCGATCCAAACCAGGATAACGGGATACTGTTTGCAGATTATTGCATTGTCATGGGTCCTTAATACGTGTGCAAAGTTTCAAAGAAATCGAATAGCTGGAAGTTGGTTAAAATTAGGCTCAAAGATTCCGTTACATAGATAGATAGATGGATAGATGGATAGATAGATAGTTACAACCCAAGTTAATAAAAGCGTGTTAAAAAAAAACATAAAGGGTGTTTTATTTAAATTATTAGGGTTATATTTTTACAGTTTAAACTTTACATCACTTTTGAGTAAACAATAAGTTGTATGATAATGGCCTCTAAAGATAGAGTTTTTAAAAGGACTATTTTAAGCATTTTAATTTTTTTTGTGATGTGTATTTGTTTTCCCATAAAACTGCACAAGGTTTTTATATCTGGAATGAATAGTAGAATTCAAATTCTAAAAAATATACAGGGTGTTCCATTTAAAAAGTCAAAAGTTTATATGTTTGTTACATAATTGCTTATTAAAAAATCTAAAACCTAATTTTTAAAAGAATAAGATCATCCACAATGCTTCTTTCTATGGTTTAAAACTATGCAATTAAGTGATTTTTTTGTTTTCTCTTAAATTAAACAAGATACGGAAAAAAATTAGGAGACATAAAAGCACTGAAGAAAATAAATAGCTGCATAGTAATTTCGTCATCCGATATACTGTGCTAACCTATTTAACCCAACAATTTTGCCTATTTATTTGAGTTTGACTAGCTTTGTTTAAAGGGTACACAGACTATGCAACTTGTTGTAAGACCGGTTGTACAGGGTATTTTATTCTTAATGATTTTCGGAGTATCTCGAAAACCGCAAGATATATCAAAAATCTAATATAGGACATTTGATACCTTTTTTGAGAGAAGAATTGTAGTAGAAACAGATCATGGCTATTGCGGTTCATCTCGAAGCTACAGGGAGATTTTCGGAATTTGCTCATTTTTATAATCTTTTTAACTTGTTTGCTGTTAAAGGTATAAAAAGCTTAAGATAGGTTAAATGTATAGTTTTTCCGTAGAATATCATGGGGTTATTAGTTCATTTTCATGTTGGAAAGATTTTAAAAAACATTTCCCAACCTATGACTTTTCCTATGAAACACCCCGTATATTCATGTTTATTAGTCTCTTTTTGTGCTTTGACAAATTTTTTAATAATATTTTTTTTCAATTTTCATAAATTTGCCTTTTTGTTATTAAAGACCATGACAAAACATAACCAAATATTATTATTTAATACCTACAAGGAAGAGTCTAATAAACAATAAACAAGGTGTTCTACATAAAAAAAAAACACAAGTTGGGTAATTCTTAAAAATTGTCCAAGATAGCAAATACCTAATTAAACCCCAATATTTTACAGAAAGAAACAACACAATTAACCTAAGAAAGTTGTTTTTTTAATAACTTTAATAGCAAAGAAGAAAAAAATTAAAATTTGGCAAAAAATTTAAAAATTACCCCGTAGCCCCGAAACTGGTTTCATTACAAATGTTTTCCTTAAAAAGAGATTAGGAGTACTATACCGGGTTACAGAGTATGTTGATACTTCCCCCAATTTTTTTAGACATTTTTTGACATAAAAACATCTCAAAATCACTTCCGGTTTAACCGGAAGTACCATCAACCATCAAATTTCCTATTTTAAATGCTAGTGCCTATTTTTACATTCATATTTTCTGTAATATTTTCTTTTTTATAATATATCATACACTTAAAACGACGCCTCAGAGAATACTTTTAAAGAAAATCAAGTACCACTATTATTTCTGATATAAATAATTTTTTTCGCTTAATAGGCTGTGAAAATAAAAGAATGGCCCATTTTAATTTAACAGGTGTCATTATATTTTCTTAATTAAATTACTCACATTTCGTAATTTTAGTTGTTAATGTAATTCATAAGAAAAAATTCAAAAATTTTCCGACATTTTAAATGGAAATAGCCGCCTTTTATTTTATTTTTTTATTCTGCACTAAAATTCCCTTCTAATAACACATAAGAACACATTCTTTATTCCAAGATGGCGGCAATAAATGAATTTATTTACGACATCCGAATAACTAAATTACCTATAAAGAAATGATCTATGGCCGCCATTTTAACAATACACCATATGTTGTGTTATGTCATTAAAAAGGGATTTTTGTGTAGAATTTAAAAATAAAATTAGGTTGCAGGTGTTTTTATTTAAAGTGTTTAAAAAATTTCGAATTCGGTACTTGATTTTCTTTAAAAGAATTCTTCAGACGACCTGTATGACATATCATTAAAAGAGAATTTTATAAAGAACACAAATATAAAAAAATAGGCACTTGCATTTAAAATAGGAGAATTGATGGTACTTCCGGTTAAACAGGAAGTGATTTTGGGGTTGTGATAATGTCAAGAAACGTCGATTTATGCTATAATAATACTGTAAAATCTTTGTTAGTTCTTGTTAGTTCTTTAAAATGAAAAAAAAACGTCGGGGGGGTAACAACATCCTGTGTCACCCGGTATATGTGGATTTTTAATATTTCTTACGCTTTTCAAGATACTATACAAAACCAATAAAAATAAAACATACTGTACGGCTCAAGTATAGTTGAAAGTTGAAACGATAATTGCATAATCTGTGGCAAATTTTATGTTAGATTTAATGTATCGGTAGGTAAAAGTCTATATGCACATTGTTGCACCGACTGTCTTTAATACTGTCTCTACAACCTGTTGTACAACAAGTCGTAAAGTCTGAGGGCTGATTTTAAATGTATCGATCATTAATGGGAATACTGTGACACCATTTATAGCACGTAAAATCTTACAAAAGTTTGCTTCACTATGAAAATATACCCAGTCGTACACAATTATAAGCTGGTTGGTTGTGACTGGGCTGACATCGTTCCGTTTTTTATCCTTGTTGCACCGACTGTCTTTAATACTGCCTCTACAACCTGTCGTACAACAAGTCGTAAAGTCTGAGGGCTGATTTTAAATGTATCGATCATTAATGGGAATACTGTAACACCATTTATAGCACGTAAAATCTTACAAAAAGTTTGCTTATATACCCAGTCGTACACAATTATAAGCTCGTTGGTTGTGACTGGGCTGACATCGTTCAGTTTTTTATCCTTGTTGCAGCGACTGTCTTTAATACTGTCTCTACAACCTGTCGTACAACAAGTCGTAAAGTCTGAGGGCTGATTTTAAATGTATCGATCATTAATGGGAATACTGTAACACCATTTATAGCACGTAAAATCTTACAAAAAGTTTGCTTCACTATGAAAATATACCCAGTCGTACACAATTATAAGCTCGTTGGTTGTGACTGGGCTGACATCGTTCCGTTTATTATCCTTGTTGCAGCGACTGTCTTTAATACTGTCTCTACAACCTGTTGTACAACAAGTCGTAAAGTCTGAGGGCTGATTTTAAATGTATCGATCATTAATGGGAATACTGTGACACCATTTATAGCACGTAAAATCTTACAAAAGTTTGCTTCACTATGAAAATATACCCAGTCGTACACAATTATAAGCTCGTTGGTTGTGACTGGGCTGACATCGTTCCGTTTTTATCCTTGTTGCAGCGACTGTCTTTAATACTGTCTCTACAACCTGTCGTACAACAAGTCGTAAAGTCTGAGGGCTGATTTTAAATGTATCGATCATTAATGGGAATACTGTGACACCATTTATAGCACGTAAAATCTTACAAAAGTTTGCTTCACTATGAAAATATACCCAGTCGTACACAATTATAAGCTCGTTGGTTGTGACTGGGCTGACATCGTTCCGTTTTTATCATAACGTTATCTCTGCTGTCATTTATGTTCGTTCTACTTGTCATTGTCATGGCAGTTGCAGAAGTTGAAGGGTCACCTTTGACCAGCGGTCCAACGTCGCCTTCGTCTTCCATGTTGGGACATATCGATGTATTCCTCGTTGGTTTGTACCTAAAATTTTATACAATATGTATTACTTAACTTTTTATTTTCTATACAGTGTATTTTCATTAAAAGAAACAGCCAGGGCCAGATTAATTCTATCGGGGCCCCAAGGTAATGGTGCTGTCGGTTTCCCTTTTTAAGAGAAAAAAAGGCGAACTTATTTTTATCAAATTAAAGATAAAAAACAGGTCCTCCCATTTTTGATCACAATGAAGCCAATAAATCAATATCCTATTCCCCTTCTATTTGAAGACAAAAAGAGGTCTTCCCCCTTTTCATTACATACGTTGTGGCAAGCTTGGTGTAGGTACCGTCCATCGGCATATCCAAGATAACCGACCCGTGCCCACTTCGTTGAGCGTTAATATCTGAACTTTTTGTTTAATCATAGTAAAATATAACCTATAGCACTCCTGAATAGTGTAGCTTTCTGATTGTGAAAGAATTTTTATGATAGGTTCAGTACTTCCGAAGATTAGAGGCTACAAACAAACAAACAAATAAACAAAGTTACAAACTTTACCTTTTTATTTATTAGTATAATAAATAATTTTACAGGTATAGTTAAGTCCATCCGTGGACAAACTGTATTTGGTTCATATCTCAAAAAAATTTAATAAAAAAGTTATTCACACAATTAAATTTGGCGTACAAATGTTTTCCAATATTAGTTTTTACTTTTGTTTTAGGTTATAAGGCAACTAAAATACAAGGGAGTTCAAAACTAAAAAAAAATTGCCCATGTATATTGTACATGTATATCAAAAATCGCAAGTTTCTATATCTGATAATAACCAAGATACCCTGCAGTTACGCAAGACAAAAATTGAGATACGTAAATCGCGTGCGACGCGATGTGGCACAGCACGTACTTTTCTATCTTAATAGGTACAGCTCAAATAGACACTACGCGGCGCGCGTACAATTTTATTTTATTAAGTTATAAAAGTAATTGCTTTAGGTGAGGCGCAAATTGAGACACGTATAACGCTAGCGACCCGACACAGCCCAGCACGTACTTTTGTAACTTATGAAATTAATTATTGGCGATTTTAACTACCGATGGAGGCGCTGCTAAACGTAAACAAAGTCGAAAGAAGTAGGTAATATGCAGGTATCTAGCTTTGATTCTGTTACGGATTTCGGGTATTGAAACGTTTTAAAATACTGTTTAAGTTTCAATACAGCCGTGAATTTGTATAGATTTATACGTATGTTATATTATAGTGTGTTAGAACTCGATTTGTGAGTTTGAGTAGTGCCCTTGATGGTTTAACAGACTTTTTATAAGTGGTGATTAGTGAAAAAAGCGCCATGTAAAACTTTTTCGGAATAAGTAAAGAACTGTTTTTGACGCTAAGCTCAGTATTCTCATACCTCAATTGCACTTCCCATAGTAGGTGCACAGTGAAAGGAGAATAAATCTTGAATTCCAACCATATTATTCTCAACGTCTTTTTATTTTAGATGTTAATGGCTCTTCTGGTGCCATAATAAACGTTTTAATATAGGTAAAAAGAAAGACTTATTGATTAAAATAATAGCAAAACACACAGCTATTTACGCACAAGGCTCAAAAACGCGTGTTAAACATAACAAAGTAAATAAATAATATTATATTTATATTAATTTCAATGGTTAAACATGTCCGATCACCTGTTTTCTTAGGTTGCGCCATTGACCACCAGAGGTCTCATTGATCTTAGAAATCGCCAATACAGCGCAAGTTGAGAAGCGACGCGTCTACTTGAAAATGCATTGCTTTTTGCGGTAGTGGCACAATTTCTCGGGTCGCACGCGTTAGACGCGTCTTAATTCGAGGCTGGGTTTATTGTTTGGTTTACTTGCTGTAGGTATTTTCTGGTGTGATTAGTAAAGTCAGCAGCACTCATCTTCTAGTTATAATTTAAAAGTATCAACTTCTTTTTATCTTCGAATTATTACGTTATTTTGCCTTTTACTAAACAACCAAACAATAACATCCCTTTAGTAGCATCTGATTCAGATTAAGAAGGTGAGTTTAAGTAGACGTGTCGCTACTCAATTTGCGTGTATAATTTATTTTCATACGTTACAAAAAAACATACAAAATCTGGACAACCTGGACTTTATTAAAAATTTATTCAAATCGTTTGATTTTTAGCCGTCTTTTGTGTATTTTTAAAGTATTCTACCATATTTTGTAACTTACGATACTGACCTTTCCGAAGACGCCTTGGATTTTTGGAAATACGCTGTTTTCTAAATGGAGTGTTGCATTTACGTCCTTATTAGCTGCGCATGTGCAAGCTTTTAGAAAACTCTTCTTAAAGTTGTCACTTAGAAAAGCATACAGAATTGGATTAACTGCCGAGTTCGAGTAACTAAGGCATGAGGCTAGGAGATGTAAGGTTATGTTAAATCTGCAAAAAATAATAATAAAAGTGCTACTTTAATTTATACAACATTAAAAATGTTTTCTAATCTATTTTTAAAAATATAATTTTAGACTAAAAACAACAGTTAGGAGTTGTACGGTTATGTTAAGTCTACAAATGAAAAATAGAAAAGCTACCGTAATTTATACAAAAATATATATTTTTAAATCTATTATTATAACCATAATTTTAGACTAAAAACAACGATTTACCATAATATGACAAGTTGGCATAAGCAGATAATAAAAATATAAAGTAAAAAACGTCAGTAAATAATTTTTTTATAAATGTCATGTCATAAAAATATTTTAATTTTGCAGAAAATAATTTTATTTTTGAATATAGCTGTGGTATAATTTATTAATTATATTATTAAAATTATTAAAAATAAATGTAGTTTTGTTTCGATCCATTTTCACATTTTTTGTAGTTTTTAAAGCCTTTGTAGAGGGTGTTTTTTTTTGGTTGGTATTATAGGGTACAGGCTAAACGGTAAGTGATACAAAAAATAATATACTTGTCCCGTTATTTTTTTAAGTGTTTAATTTAATGGCCCAATCAGATCCACGCTAACTCACTTGGTTTAGAAGGTACAGGGTGATTCTCAAAATTCGTTGATTTTTATTATGCCTTATTACTCGGACATTTATGGAGGTAAAAAGAAACTTCTTATACAAAAGATTTATAATTTGTACGTAGAATCCAGTGGCGTAAATAAAATAAATATAAATGTTTTAATTTTTGAGATATAACACAAACTTCCAATTTTTAAATGGGACAGGCTGTATCTAAGTATCTCAAAAATGCATTTTTTGTTGCGATTACAACAATACATAACACTTAATATTTTGCATTGTTCTACACAGCAAAACTAACAAAAAAATTAAAAAAAAATAATAGGCCATGAATTGAATTAATATTTATCTATTTTTTAAAGGGTATGTATATAAAAACCCAATTATCCAAAAATAGTAAAACATTTATTAACAAACACAAAATGGGTTTATTTATAAATACCAAGTAAACAATTAGGTATCTCATGTACCTTATAATTTTTGCGCTGGTGATTAATTACAAGATGGGCTCAAATGCATTCCATTTTATTCGATGCATTGTTGGACTCTACTTGTAATCAAACTAGTGGCGATATAGCAGGGGCGGTCATAGGGGGGTCCATGGGGACCATGGCCCCCCTTTAATGCCACATCTTTGTATTTCATACATATGTAATGGCAAATATGGGCATTTTGGGCATTTAATGATCATATGGCCCCCCTCCCCTCAGGGCTGGTCCGGGGGTGAGGGTGATCATGGGATTGAAAAGTGAGAAGTAAGGACCTTCTTTTTTTTCTTTCTTTTTTTTTTGCTCTTCAAAAAATCAAAAATTTGAAAATTTTGTTTCTTTCTGGGGGCGCCAAGATTTTTGTTTTTTGGCACCTCACACACTTTTTCTCGGCCTATGGCCCCATCCTCAGAAAGTCGATATGACCGCCCCTACGATATAGATGTAAATATTTCTTATTCTTCTGGTATCTAATTTTAAAAACTTAAAGCAAATTATTTTAATTTTATTTAAAGTATACTAAATATTTACATCCATATCGCCATTAGTTTGATAACAAGATGAGTTTAAAAATGCATCGAACAAAATGGAACGCATTTGAGCACATCTTGTAATTAATCACCAGCGCAATAAAATTATTAGTACTTGATATAATTGGTTAGTTGCTATTATATATATTTTTCTGGTGGGTGGAAGTAATCCAAAAAATCTTTTTTTTTTCGCAACTTACAAAAATAAAATTTTCAGCACCAAAGAGTCCCTCTTAAGGCATCTGGTATTAATTTGGTGTGGGTATCATTTTTCAGTTTTTAGATATAGTCATTTAAAAATATTATCTACGCCAGTGACCTTATGTCCACCCACTGTATGCATTATCTCTCCCTCAAAAATGAATAACTTTACTTACGTATCACTTAACGCAGAGTTACTTAACGCCAGCTGCGTAAACCAATATGGCGCCCAGCAGATAACATAGACTGTTACAACAGTCAACACCAAATTGGTTACTTTCCTGTGCGACCTCCTCTTCTCTCTAGATTTATTCTTTGGACCAACAGTTTTTAATTTTATAATGACTTGGAAATAAAAGAATAAAATTAAAATAAGTGGAATGGCAAAGCTAAATACGAAAGTATAAATTGTAAATACAGTAGCTGGGGAAAAATCAGTCATATCTTCTGTTAGATTGGCTGGTAACGAATCGTTTTCTAATGTGTAATTTTCGTATTCCATGCCCCAAATAATGACGCACGATCCTTTGCCATCTTCAGATACAATTTCTTTTGCATGTTCTATTATTGGAACTATTAGAAGAATGCTACAACACCATGCTAAAAATGCTACTATTTTTGATATAAATGGTGTTCTCCATCTGGGTGATGATATGGGATGGCAAACTGCTATATATCTGTCGGCACTCATAATACAGAGCAGAATCGAACTAGTGAACTGATTTATACTTGTCGTGATCATATAAGCTTTACAAGCAAAATGTCCGAAGATCCAGTGACCATTTAGAATCGTTGCTATCAAAAAGGGAATTCCAATTAGAAAGAACTCGTCAGCTATGGCTAAGTTAACAATATACATGTTGGTAACTGTTTGCATTTTGGAAAAACGAATAACAACATAAATGACGAGAGTATTCCCTACTAAACCTACAAGACAAACAACAGTAAAAAGTATGGTTTGAATAATTTGGACAACTAGGGGAAAAATTGATCGGTAGTGTTCTTCGATGTTGGTCGCATTGTGAGTCAGGTTGGTGTGGTCCATTTTGTTGTTTTCTCCAGGTCATAGGAAAATGATATCTGCAAAAAAGAAAATATATGTAATAATTATATATACAGGGTGTCTCAACTCTATTTAAACACTCAATAACTTCGCCCCTGTACAAGATACACAAATAAATCTGAATTAGAAAATGTTTATTCGGATATACTTATTTTAGTGATAGTTCTAGTTATTATACAAGGTGTCTCAAAAGCATGATATTTATTGGCAAGTAGTTTTTTAAATAAAACACCCTATATATTTTATGAAATTTTGACTGTGTATGAAATTCTACATCAAAAGTATATAACACACTATACGTCAATTAGTGGTAGTTGTTAATATATCAGCAGTATGTTGATATACTCATTAACAATTAAAAGTGAAGAAATGAAGTAATGTTTGGTTTTAATTATTTTTAAATAATTCTGTCACTGTCAGAGTGACAAATAATATAATAACACGTAAATAATTATCTTTCATTGTAAGAACTACTAATAGGTATGTCAGAAATTTAGTTTATTTTGTACACCTGTTTACTGAATTGCATAAAAACAACATTACGTCAATTATTGCGGGTTTTTAAGTTAGGTTAGTAAGTATGTATTTAAAATAAATAATTTGTTGAATACTTTAACTTCATTTCTTAATTTAAATTATTTAAATATGCCTACTGATAGGCAACCACAAACACATACAGCTGTGCAACAGGTTGCACTTCTTTTCAGCCATTTTGACATTTGTTCGAATGACGTACTTCCGGTATTTTTTTTATATATAGAAGTGAGTAAGCCGGTAAGACGAAGAGTTTCTTTTGTAACTCATTAGTTAAACATAAAAGCGGTTAGCTTTCAATCAGTATTTTATAACAGTTCTTTGCGTAACTCATTTGAAGAGCATCAAGGCGGTTAGCTTTCAATCACTACCTTTATATCATTTTATGGGTTTTACCCAACTTTAGTGAAAATACAACATTGTACCAAACAGCATAAATAAATACAGTCCACTACCAAATTATAACTTTGTTATAATTTCAACCAGCAAAACAAAAGGTCGAAAACTAAAAAGCTAGTTTTAAACCCGACATAATTGTTTAAAAAAACTAAAAAACACGCTTTTATATGCAACCGAACTAAAAATTAGAAAATAATTTTTCATTACAAAGAGTCACTTCAGAGTAAAAAGCGTGGGGTGCATTTTACTATTTTTTCATAACTTTTCCCTCATAGATATTTGCAAATAGAATAATTATAACATTTAATATATTAAGCACCCCACGCTTTTATTCTGAAGTGACAAATTCTTTGTAATGAAAAATTATTTTCTAATATTTAGTTCGGTTGCATATAAAAGCGTGTTTTTTAGTTTTTTTAAACTATTATGTAATTTTTCATTTTTAGTTCGATATATCAATTAGTTTTTTAAAAATAAATGCTCCAGTTTATTCACTAAAAATTCCTTCGCCATTTTGTCAAGAGACACAGAGGATCTGTAAAGGAATTTATTTATCCTGGCGGTCCTAATCAGGATAACGGGATACTGTTTTTAAATTATTGCATTGTCATCGGTTCTTGATACGTGTGCAAAGTTTCAAAGAAATTGAATCGCTGGAAGTTGGTAAAAATTAGGCTCAAAGATTCCGTTACATAGATACATAAATAGATAGTTACAACCCAAGCTAATAAAAGCGTGTTAATAAACTAAATAGCTGACTTACTTTTTAGTAGTTATTACAATGTAAGGTATTTAATTGCATGTTATTTTATGGTTTGTCATTTTAAAATTGACAGAGTTATTTAAAAATAATTAGAACCAAAATATTATTTTCTTTCTGTACTTTTAGTCGTTAATAAGTATATTAACATACTGCTGATATCTCAAAAACCAGCAATAATTGATGTATAGTGTGTTGTATGTTTTTAATGCAGAATTTATTATAAAGTCAAAATTTGTTAAAATATATAGGGTGTTCTATTTAAAAAACCAACTTGACTATGAAAATTATGTTTTTGAGACACCTTGTATATTAACTAGTACTGCCAGGAAAAAAGTGTATTTAAATAAACATTTTTTATCTTAAGTTTATTTTTGTAATTTGTACAGGGGCAAAGTAATTTGCTGTATAAAGTTGAGAGTTGGGATACCCTGTATACCCAGATATACTTCTACTATTTATAAATATTTTTAAATAAAATACATTTTACTACTTTTATACATAGCAAAAATGCGTTTACTCTATACAGGGTGTTTTCTTATTGCGGTAAGTAAATTTTAAAAAGCTCGTATAACATGGGTTCCAAAATTTTTTGTTCTCAAGATACAGTGTTAAACTTTTCAAAAAAACCTAAACATTTCTAAATCACTTTTTTAGTAAAATTTGTTAGACTAGATATAAACGTTATTTAATTAAGTAAAGTGCTCGCCAAAAAAATCGGGACAAGCAATTTTTAGCACCATATTTAACTTGTAGTAACTTTTGAAATAAAAAATATTTTTAGCTGCAGATTTGGGTATGTTAATGCCCATTTCGTCTACATGACATGGCGCAAAATGATTTTTGAAAAATAATCAAATGTTCATGGTATACAGGGTGGTCAATGAACAGATGCAAAATTACAAAAAGTTTAGAGGTGTGTGATTCCGGTAATATTTTTTTTCGCATTTAATTATAGGTCATTAGTAAAGTAATATCAATATCTCTAGACGTTTTTGCCAGTTTTTTGATTACAGCCATTTAGCCCCAAAGACACTACTAAACAAAAAATGTGTCAAAACTTTGCTACCAATGTCTTTAAAACGCTGTAACTTAAAAACGGCTTTACCGATTTCCACCAGGTTTTCACATTCTGAAAGTTTATTTTCTAGTTCTTTTTTATTACCTAACTACTTTATTGGTAAATGGCCATTTCTATAAAATACAGGGGTCAAACAAAAAGTAAAGATAAAATTGCACAAAATATGGCTATTGTTCGTTTTAAGCTATGACAATTGGGCTGTACGTTGTTGTTTTTTTTGAAATTTGGTCAATATGCAGCTTCGGTCAATACCTCTGGACGGTTTTTTACTTTTTCGATTAGTGCCTTTTGGCCACAAATACGCTACCAGGCAGATCCATTGTCCTAAAATGTGTCTTTTGTGGATGTTTTGATGTGATCTGGAAATTTTAAATTAATTACTACTTAATGATTTTTTTCGTACAGGGTAATGAAACAAAACTGACTCTTTCATTATACAGAGTGTTTTAGATTTTAATAGGAAAAATTTAATAGACGATTGAACATGAAATAATAAAAAAGTCTATATAAACATGTATGTTTTGAAGCTTCGTTCTCGAGATACAGGGTGTTAAAGTTTTGGAAAAAAATAGTTGTTTATTCATAGCTCAAAAATCCCTTGGCTGATTTTCCTTGCATTTTTAGGTGTATATTTTAAAAAAATTATAAAAGTTGCAAACAGTCAGTGGCCTACAATTTTTTGCAATAAAATTGGGTGAGATGCGTCCCACGCCACCACTGGTCTCACTCACTAAACAAAATTTAGAGATAAATAAAATTTATATTTCAACAAATTTAATAAAATCAAATAATACATATTTAAGATACTAATAAAAACCAGATTTTCTTTTAAAAGTTTAACACCCTGTATCTTATAAACAAAGCATTTCTAGACCTATTGATACCGGGTGACAACAAGGGGACGTTATATTGTATCATCGGATGCCAATTTTGGATATATGTGTATTACTTCCGGTTTAAGCGGAAGTGATGTAAACTTTGATATTTTAAATGGAACATCCTGTATATTTTTAGAATTTAAATTCTACAAGTAATTCCTGATATAAAACCTTTAATATATTCGTAACATAACTCTTTTGGTTTTGGAAAAAATGGCGTTTGAAAATGTCCAAACGACAGCACATTTTGCAGTTTTATGGGAAAACAAATAAACATCGCAAAAATTTAAAATGCTTAAAATAGTTCTTTTAAAAGACTCTACCTTTAGAGACCATTATAATATTACTTCCTGTTTAACCAGAAGTGCTGTAAAATTTGAACTTCCAAGTATGATAACCCTGATAATTTTAATAGAACACCCTGTATGTTTCCTAAGATTTAAATTTTTAAGCTATTCCTGATTTAAAACCTATAATATACCCATAGCCTATTCTTTTTAGTTTTAGAGAAAACGGCGTTTGAAAAGGTCCAGACGACGACAAAATATTCATGAAATTCTCTATTGTGAGGTCGTTTAGACCTTTTAAAGTAATTAATTTTTTTTGCTTTTAAAAAATTTTCTGTATCCCCATCCATAGTAAATCCCCTTCTCCTCCCCTCCCCATAAAAAAGATAAACTGGGTGTTTCTCACAGGTGGTTCCCCCTTATAAATTTTATACCTTCTAAGAAAAATAAAATTTTGGGTATCGTTATTTGACATAACTGTGGATTGGCTGATTTATTCGCTTGTTTTTTTTACTTCCGGTATATTTTATTTTATTTTGATAGAATATGACATTCTAAATACGATGACACCTCACATGTCATTTTTTGATATTTCTGCTGTCAAAATTTTGTTTTTACAAATTCTAATCTGCGTGCCATGATTACGCCAAAACGTTTTTTTTTAATAAGTAGCCATGGAAAAATAAATTTAATCACCTTTAGGGTGGAGTCAAGGTTTGCAAAATTTTATGATTTTTTTGAATTTTAAATGAAACGAGGATGGCTTATTAGCATATCCTAGAAGAGCATTTTATTTCAATAATTTGGTAGCACAAAGGCGTTAATTCGGGAAAAGTTTGTATCCAAGAACCATGTAATAAAATACTAAACATACATACATACATACAGGGTGTCCGGGAAAATGTGGAAAAAAACTCGCACACGTATGGAACAGATAAAAATAACACAAGTTCCTATAAAAATTTTCCGTTTAAGCCCCCCTGCGGAGATATGATCCCCTAAATATATATAACTTTTAAAGCGCTCTGTATAATTTGATAATATTTTAGTACGATGCATACTAGTAAAAACCTCTTAAAATAGTGCTTATTTAGTTTGTCAGGGACGGACTAGTTGACACTAGTAGACACCCTGTATATTGCAAGTTTGTTGTTTATTTAAACAACTGTAAAATAAAAATTTTTTGTTTTTTTATATAAATGTTCAGTATAATAAAAATCCCGTTCTTTTCAAAATAATTATTTAAAATATTCTGCGGAAACCCTGTATGTTAAATTAAAAAATTACTTTTTAAAAAACCAAAAAAAAAGAGCACTATACTTTAATGGCAAAATGTGTTTTATTATTTAAAAAATTATAATAAGTCAAGAATTTTTTAAACAAATAACTTTTACTTCTTTCGAAAGTAAGAGTTAGAATTAATTACAAAAATAGGATTGTTTTCATTATTCATTATTTGGTATTTTTGGTTTTAGGATAAAAAAAATCGTTTTGTTTACCATCTGGCTTGACTTTTGACTTAATGTTTATACAACAAACAACCCTTTATTTAAGACAAGGAATCACCTCCTAAAATTTTTCGCAATCGTAATAAAACACCCGTTATAAAAAAAATAGACAATTATAGGTACACTAAACACCAACACTACAACTAAAATTTGTGTTTGCAGACTTCACAGATAAATTCTAGAGTAAAGTTAACTGTGTGAAAGTGTTTTAAAAACAATAGAAATAAGGAAGTTTCAGGTTTTAAGTACATAAATTTTACTTGTGCTGTCAGTGTGAATACAAATTATAACATTTTCACTTATATTAAATAACAAGAAAATTGTTATGGATGGTATTTATTTGGGTACACGCCAAAATAAAATTAAAAGTACTAAAAACCAAAAAAAAATTAAACAAGTAAAAAGATAATTAAAAATCGACGTTTCGGTGGCAAATCTGCCACCGTTGTCAAGACAAATGGAATAAAAATAATAAAAATAAAAACTTACTATTATTTAGGTTTTAAAATTCAAAATTTTTATGTATTTCTAGGATATTCTGAAAACTTTGACATTAAATGTCAAAACATGTTTGTTTGGTTATAGTGTCATAGTGACATAGATAACTGGTTGCTGGTGTATTGATTGTTTATTTTACAAAAAAGGTGAATAGTTAGTTAATTTTTAGTCTTCCTGAAGATACTTCAGTATCAAGCAAAGGCAACCAAGTGTTATTTAAATTAACTGAAATTGATGCTACACAATTATCTTTATTTAATAATATATACGCACTTTCTTTGATTTTGCGTTTTTTAGAACAAGTTTCCTTTGCTAAAATGCTCGAAGCATCCCAGTTTATTCTATGATTGTTATCAAATGCGTGTTGGCAGATTTTTGATTTATGAAATTCTGTGTTTTTAATGTATGATCTGTGTTCTTTTATGCGTTTGGCTAATGGTCTACAAGTTTCACCTATATAAAACTTATTGCATTCGCAAGGTATTTTATAAATGACATTTTTTGTATTTTCATTTAAGTTGTATGGTTTTGTTTTTGTTAATTGAGATCTGATTGTGTTTTGTGTTTTAAAGATTGTGCGAATATTAAATTTATGCCCTATTCGTTGAATTTTATTTTATAGTCCGGGAATGTATGGTCAAAATAAATTTGTAATAGGTCTATTTTGATTTTGTCTTATAACTGGAGTTTCAAATTCAAGGAAACAATTATTTATAAAATCAAGAGGATAATTATTTTAAATTAAAATATTTTTAAATAATTTTTTTCATTATTTATATTTTGATTAGAACAAATGACTTTAATTCTATCAAATAGACTTTTTACAACTCCCTTTTTAACCATTATTGGGTAATTTGAGTTAAAATTTAAGTATCTATTTGTATGTGTAGGTTTTCTGTAGATTTTTGTTTCAAAATTGTTTAAATCTTTTTTATTAAAATGTCAAGAAATGGTAGTTGTGAATTGTTTTCTTTTTCTAACGTAAACTTAATTGTTGGTTCTGGTGTATTAATGTGTGTTAAAAAATTATTTAAACAGTGTTCGTCATGTTGGTATATA
>JACEGR010009218.1:0-28732 GCA_014170235.1 Listronotus bonariensis
CCAAAAATTTGGTAGCGATTCTTGTAATTTTCTAAGTAAAATAACAGTTTACATTTGGAAACCAACAGAAATAGAACTGTCCAAAGCGCTATGTAAATAATTAAAAATTAAGACAATGGGCTACAGGGGCGGCTGGTGCATAAGAGCTGCAGTGCTGCAGAACCACCAGAATTTTTAAGCTGCTTGGTATTTTTTCATAACATTCAATTCATCATTTTATAATTAAAATATTAAATATCCATTAAAACAAAACTAAAATAACCAGTTTCCGGCCGAGAACTCTAGTATAGTAGGCACACGCATCTTCACCCAGTGACGACGCATCATAGATTACTGCGCAGTGGACTATCTTAAATAATTTTTTTAATTGACCGGAAAATTGAATTTTCCACTCAATTTTTTAAGCGGAAAATGCTATTTTACAGGACTAATTTACTTTCCGGTCCCTAGTTTACTTTCCGGTCTCTCATTTACTTTCCGGTCCCTGATATCAAAAAATCCTGTTGGCCATGACAAAAATTGTCAGAGTTCAATTGTTACTATTTGACAGTTCAAGATATTGTAAAGTAAAGAAAGCATCATTTTGCCAAAATGGAGTCAGACATGGAAAATCCAGATGAAATAATTGAAGCAGCGTCCTTATTGTCGTTTAAATATAACACTAAAAATTTACAGTTTTTTTTCCGGTCAATTAAAAAAATTATATACGATACTCGACCGGAAATAATTTTTACGGTCTAGTAACGTAAATAGCTATTCAGTCTCTTGCGACGTTACTGCATTGACTAAACTGAGCGACTCTTTTCGGTGCGCCGCACGATTGTTTTAATTTCCTCTATGCCGAATGAACTTGTCTTTGGGCAAAATTCGGCTGCTAAAATACGTAAATTTTGGTTATTGTTGTGCGGCATTCGCGGTAGCACTTTACAGGATATTTAGACATTTTTTATATCGCGCGTGTGGAGTCGACAAGTTTATATTTTTATTCGTATTTGGTTGTGTGTTTAGTGTTTATAGACAATGGATATGGTGCATAATTTAGTCAACGTTAAACGATTTTTTAAATATTTATATGAAGAGAAACTTGAACTAAAAACTAGTGGTAGACCATTACCGGACATCGTGATTGAAGTAACCTGTGTTAGCAGAGGAAAACCTTATTCGCATCATTTCAATAGAGATATTAATTTTCGGAATGACTGGATTTATGGATGTAATAGGCAAATGCCCTTTTTGCTTTTCATGTGTTCTTTTTGCAGGCGAAGAGGGTAGTTCACCACTTTTAAAATTTTTAATACAAAATAATTTAGAAAGCACTTTCAAAGAGACAAAAAATGTGCTAGATATTTTAATAACTACTCCTATGTCGACACCAGAGGCTGAAAGGTGTTTTTCTACACTTAAGCGAATAAAGTCCTTCCTTCGAAATACCATGTCACAAGATCGTTTAACTGCATTGGTCATGCTTTCCATTGAAAAAGACTTTATATTAAAAATGACAGACTTTAATGACAGAATTATTGATCGATTCGCTTCAAAAAAGGACCGTCGAATTGATCTCATATTTAAACAATAACGTAAGTTTCTAATAATTTTATTTCCGTTCTCATTTTCGTTAAAACCCAGCCTACATAAATATGAAACCTGATAACTGAATATCGACTTTGGATTGATTTTGATAAAATGGTGAATGCGCCGCGAATATATTATTTCATTTATTTGAGTAATTTAATTGCAGAACACCTATAATATTTTGCCACGAGCCGCCACTGATGGGCCATATGAATAAAAAGAGGCAAATGCTTATACTTATAAAATTTAAAGTAAATGCTTTTGCTTTTAAGTATAAGCAAATGCTCATGGGGCCCTATGAATAAAAAGAAGCAAATGCTGCAAATCTATGATTTTGGAATATAATTATTTGGTCAATTTAGTATTATTTTTACTAAAAATAAAACCCATGCTAAAAACTCGAAAATAAGGTTTTGCCTGTGCACTGTACGCCACTCTGTACGTAAGAAAACTGTGTCCACGTGAAAGGCAGTTTTAATAAATGTACCACTATTAATTAAGCTCACGACACAAACATTAACAGTCCCGTGTAGCGCTGATTAATTTTTCTGAAGAACGACTTTGCCGGATAAAACCTGGGCTTTCCATTTTAATGGAAAAATCTTTTAATTAGCCTATCTTCGCGTTTTAATTTTCGATACAGTCGCCTCTTTGCCGGGCTTCGAAGTCTTCTTTTTCCTATACTTTTGTTATTCTTAAAAATACCGTTAAGCGAAAAATGTAGGATGCTAATTTAAAATACTTCTGCGCTTAATATTTTAATTTTAGAAGATAAAAAAGTTGAGGAAGTCTGAGACTTCCGATTTTATACTTGATTAAGCATAAGTTTTGGTGACCAAAATTCGAAGAAGATTTTCAGCTAAATTAAAACATTTATTATACAGAAATTAGAGAGAGCTAAAGCTCCTTACTACTTATTATTTTCTAAGTAACGCATTCGCCCAGTCCGACACCCGAAATATTTGACATTGACAAGACAGGCTGGGTTAAAGCGCCGCTTCCATATATGTCGTTATGAATATTCGTGGTATAGTCATCAAAAGGAATCCCCATTAAAAATGTTCCTATGATTAAGTCCATTTCATTACCGAACCAGGGACTATTTATTGTGTATTATTTATCTATAATATTGAGAGCACGCTATCCAGGGAAATGGGGGTCTTGTGGCATATCATTTTAAAGCTATTGGCAATTACTTTATAACCCTGGAATATAAAGTCAATATCTTCACCTATTATAAAATGGCGGTACTTTAAAAATTACCCAAATTTTGTATTTGGATGGCCATATTTCCGAAACTATAATAAAGTACTCACCCGGAGCTTTTCAATGATATACCACAGGACCCCTCTTTTCATTTTATTTTTTTCCCAAGATATCGCTCATCCGCCATCTTGATTGTTGCAACTATCATTTTTACGTCAAAAAGTAGTTTATATCATACCATTAGTCATACCCAAATTTTATAAATTAAAAATTAAGGGTAAAAAAGTTAGCAGGGGGACAATTTACGTCCACACTGTATATTATTTAAACCATGGTATTGCTACAGGGTTACATAAAAAAATCAAGGCTATACTTAAATTTAAAAAATAGCCTTAAACGTTTTGACACCCCTTGTATAATGGCATAGCAATTTTTTTCTCTCTAAGTTTCTGAATAAAGCCATTTAATTAAATTATTCCAGGAAATTTTTTCTTGGCCAGGAATATTTTTTAAAAATTATCTTTTGCCTGCGGCTCGAGACGATTTTCAAAATATTCGTGGCCTTGAAAAATTTCCGTAAATAAATTAAGCACTAGTGGTATTTCAAGTAAGTATACCTCTAGGTATACAATTTTTTCGTAATTGCTGTCCTGGTGCTCTTATCTACCAGTCTTGGGATTCTCTTAGATTTCATGGTCCAATAGATGACCTTTTTTTTTTTTTTTCGCCCTTTCGGGGTCATTCCACCTAGGCCAACGACCGCCCCCTAGGTGGTGCACTGCAGCCTGAAGGCTTATTGTACCTTGACCCCTACTTCTTCCCATTCACACACCATTCATTCCATAACTTGGATGGTTGTTGCTCGGTCCGCAACCTCGAGCAGCAGAACACCGTGTGCCGCCGGTCACCCATCCAAGTTATGGGCGCGCACTTCACTGCTTAACTCCGGAGATCGACGCTTGCCGATACCACCGGAGCAGCCACGAGCGCGCCGCCATACTTGCACTTGTGAGGAAATGCTCATACGTTTGAAGTAAATCCTTCTTTATTCCTATACTATGAACAATACCTTTAACTTATAAGCAAAAGCATTTGCTTATTTTTATTCATATGGCCCATTATATAGAAAAACATAGTCAAAGCATTTGCTTATACTTAAAAGCAAAAGCATTTACTTAAAATTTTTTGAGTATAAGCATTTCTCCTTTTAAATCCTATGGCCCAATGAAAGCCCGAAATTCCTTTAGTATCACAAACTGACTATTGTCTAAGTATCAGGCCATGACGGCCACCAAGAAAATGAAGAAACCGATAAAGTGGCCAAGGACGGGGCTGGTAGGGCAATGGTAGGTCTCAAGCCGTACTGTGGTATGCCATTATGTCAAATAAGGTCATCTATTAGACCATGAATCCTAAGGGAATCCTAAGACTGGTAGATAAGTGCACCAGGACAGCAATTACGAAAAAATGTATACCTAGAGGTATACTCACTTGAAATACCACTAGTGCTTAATTTATTTACGGAAATTTTTTCAAGGCCACGAATATTTTGAAAATCATCTCGAGCCCAGGCAAAGGATAATTTTTGCAAAATATTCGTGGACAAGAAAACATTTCCTGGAATAATTTTATTAAATAGCTTTATTCATAAACTTGGAGAGAAAAAAATGCTATGCCACTATACAGGGGGTGTCAAAACCTTTAAGGCTAATTTTTAAATTTAAGTATAGCCTTGAATTTTTTTTATGTAACCCTGTAGCAATACCATGGTTTAAATAATATACAGTGTGGACGTAAATTGCCCCCTGCTTACTTTTTACCCTTAATTTTTAAATTATAAAATTTCGGTATGACTAATGGGATGAAACAAACTACTTTTTGACGTAAAAATGATAGTTGCAAGAATCAAGATGGCGGATGCGCGCCATCTTAGGAAAAAATAAAATGGAAAGAGGGGTCTTGTGGTCATCATTTAAAAGCTCCGGGTGAGTAATTTATGATCCTAAAATAAAAAGTCAATACCTTCACCCACTACAAAATGGCGGTACTTTAAAAATCACTTAAAGTCCTGATTTGGATGGCCATATTTTCAAAAGTTATAAGGCTAGATGTACATAATGTGGTATTTTTTGAAAGCTCTTTCAAATATCTTCTTATTGGTGAATCTAATAATATACAGGGTAGGATAAAAAGTACCTATTTTTTTAATGAAGCACCCTGTATATTTAATTACCATTAAAAAGACCTCTAAAAGAGCCTAAAAAACATATCATATTAGGTACATTTAACTTTGTTAGTTTCGGAAATATAGCCATCCAAATAAAAAATTTGGGGACCGCTATTTTATAATAGGTTAAGATATTGACTTTATATTCTAGGGTTAAAAGGCAATTGCCAGGAGCTTTTAAATGATATGCCACAAGACCCTATTTACCTGGATAGCGTGCTCTCAATATTATAGGTAAATAATACACAATAAATAGTCCCTGGGTCGGTAATGAAATGGACTTAATCATAAGAACATTTTTAAGGGGAATTCCTTTGATGACTATACCACGAATATTCATAACGACATATATGAAAGCGGCGCTTTTACCCAGCTTGTTGTGTCAATGTCAAATGTTTCGGGTGTCGGACTGGGCGAACGAGTTACTTTTTGTTAGAGAAGTTTACCACAATGTTTTACATGCAATTTTATAACATTGAGCCAAAAATCGGAAAAGTTACAGTCACGAAACCCGCCTAGTCTGATACCCGAAACACGTGTCTGAGCCTTCTGGTTTTATGCCTGTAACTCTTACTATTTTTGGCTAAATGTGTAAAATTTGCATGTTAAACATTGTGGTTAACTTATCAAAAAGTGACGTGTTCGCCCAATCCAACGGCCGAAACATTTGATGTTGGCAGGGTGGGTTAAAGCGCCGCTTCCATATATGGCTGTATGAATATTCGTGGTAGACTCGTCAAAAGGAACCCTCTAAAAAGTGTTCCTACCACAAAGTTCATTTAATTACTGGCCTAGGGACTAAAACCTGTGCATGTTACAGTGGGAGGATGTATAATCCATCCCCTAGTTATTCTAATTGTATCCACTTATCTACTGCAGATCTTTCTTCCCACCAAACCTTTAAATGTCTAAATTTCTGCGACCTCAAAATTATACATTATAAATGTTTTATTACTTGTATTAAAATCAGAGTACAACTATTTGATGAACGGATTTAGGTTCGTTTACTATCGACAGAGGGCGTGATGGACAATAAGGTACCATGCTAATACGGCATTTCCATTTTTTTTTTGAATATTTTGTTATCGGCCACACCGTACTGATGAGAACCAAAATAGTTCGAAACCGGTCTACGGTTGGCAATCTTAATTAACATCGAAGAAAAATCCTTGGCTAGTGTGAAAATCTGCGTCGCCAGATCGGACGTTGTTTTGACGGATGCTACCTTGCAGTGCAAGGAAATAACAAGCAGTAAGGAGCTTTAGCTCTCTCTCTCATTTCTGTATAATTATTGTTTTAATTCAGCTGAAAATCTTCTTCGAATTTTGGTCACCAAAACTTATGCTTATCAAGTATAAAATCGGAAGTCTCAGAGGTTCCTTAACTTTTTTATTATTTTCTAAAATTAAAATATTAAGCGCAGAAGTATTTTAAATTAGCATCCTGCAATTTTCGCTTAACGGTATTTTTAAGAATAACAAAAAGTATAGGACAAAGAAGACTTCAAAGCCCGGCAAAGAGGCGTCTGTAACGAAAATTAAAACGCAAAGATAGGCTAATTAAAAGATTTTTCCATTAAAATGGAAAGCCCAGGTTTTATCCGGCAAAGTCGTTCTTCAGAAAAATTAATCAGCGCTACACGGGACTGTTAATGTTTGTGTTGTGAGCTTAATTAATAGTGGTACATTTATTACAACTGCCTTTCACGTGGACACATTTTTCTTTACGTGCAGAGTGGCGCACAGTGCACAGGCAAAAGCTAATTTTAGTTTTTTAGCATGGGTTTTATTTTTAGTAAAAATAATACTAAATTGACCAAATAATTATATTCCAAAATCATAGATTTGTAAACAATTTGTCGCATTAAAGTATAGAGAAATTTCAGGTAGTATGTTAACAGTTATATCAGTTACGATTTTCTCTAAATTGCAAGAATTTTTACCAAAAAAACTGTTTTTTAATAAGTCTTTTATGATAAAAGCGACAAAAACATGTTAATTTTTAATAATTACATCTAAAATATCTTATTTTTTGATGTCCATCAATTTTTTTTAATTAAAAGAAAGTGATGCAGATTACTATTTATCTGTTTTGGCAAATTCCCTAAACTAAACTAAAAAGTATATAAAACGGTAAATTTGCTATTTTTTGTAGCAAATTTAATGTAGATTCAGACTATTATACTTGGAATTGCAACACTTTTAAAAACAGATCGTTTTAACCCTACATAAATTACCTACGCTAATGGTTTTAGATCCGAATAGTAGGCGATCTTCACCCATCTGTTTACCGAATAAAAACTGTTTTATATTAAAAACAGTATTTAAACAAAGGTATTGCCATGGGGTTGTCTAAAAAATTAGGTCATGACTAAATAAAAAAAGTAAGTTTTAAAATTTTTGAGTGACCCTGAATAATGTCAATTTTCATGTTTTTATTGTACATAAAGGTACTAATATATTAGTCCATTTTCCATCTGCGATTTTCTAAATAAAGCTGTGGTGAATTTTTAAATAATAAACTTTAAAACAATTTTCTGGTACATTCGTTATTATTTAAAAAATATATTTTAATAACTAGCATCCCAAGCAGCAAGCTGACGTGATTATGACGTCTTTTTTAAGTCATTTTTGGTCTTAGGACGTCATTAGACCAAAATTATGACGTAATTTCAACGTCATTTTAATGACGTGTTTTTGACGTCGTTGAAGTGACTTCTTTTCTACGTCATTTTTTCGTCATACTAGCTCATAAAAATTAAATGACGTCATGTTTAGAAAACCCGCCAGAAAAAATTTGTGACATTATATGATTCGTGTCAAAATCCAACCGAAATATCATATGACAGAAAAAGTAAGACTAATAATTTAACAAAATTGAAATAGAAAGAAACTTTACCGATAGATGGCGTAATGGACAATAAACTACTACGTTTATTCAACATCTTCGGTTTTTATTGCCTACACCGTACCGATAATACCAAAATAGTTCAAGACCGGTCTGCGGTTGGTGATCTCAATTAGCTTTGAAAGAAACCTCTTCGGCTAGTGTGAAATTCTGCAACACCAGGTTGGACAGTGTCCCGAAAGATGCGACTTTGCAGTGCAAGAAAATTGCAAGCAGTAAATTTTTCCTATTTCAATTGTCAAATAAAATATCGGATTATTTTAGCTTAAATAAAAAAGTATGCGTCAATTTTTGTCATCTTAAAGACGTCACTATGACGTCATTAACGGGACGTCTTTTGTCTGTGACTTAGGGAGGTCAATTTACCGTCATTTTGTCGTCATCTTATGACGTCTTTTGCTGACCAAAAATGACTAAAAGAGACGTCAATAAGACGTCAGCTTACTGCTTGGGATACGTACGTATTTAAAAATATAGTGGTTGCCATTATACAAAGTGTGTCAAAATTTTGAGGATATTTTTTTAAATTAAATATGGCTAATGACCTAATTTTTTTGGGCACCCCTATGGTAATACCTTTGTTTATATACTATCTAAAACAGTTTTTATCCGGTAAACAAATGGGTGAAGGTCGCCTCCTATTCGGATCTGGTACTATAACTATTTTAAACTCACACACATTATTATAAGGGGAATTTAAACCTTGGTTTTCGGCAATAGGACAAGAAAAAAGTTGTAATAGAACTTATTAAAAATGCCTTTAATATCCAAGATCCTGATAATTCAAAAGTAATTAGTGCAACTCGTTAATTATAAAAATTATTTACATTTTTTGTATACAAGAATTATAAATACTACCTAAAGTCCAATTATAAATTTACACCACCTCTACTTTTTTCTCTTTTATCCTACAAAATTACCAAAAATATTAGTTCATTGGAGTATCTCTGTACTTTTTAAATCAATTATCAAATTTTAATTATCCTATAAGATATAAAGAGTGGGACAAAAAGTATGATATTTTTAAATACAACACCCTGTAAATTATTTTAAAATTTAAAAGATCATCCAAAGACATTTTACAAAAATATCACATTTGATATATCTATCTTTATTATTTTTGGATATATTAATTTTGTCCAACAGTCCCATAAGATCGAGGCACTGTGTGGCGTCTTTTAGTTGACCTTTCTGAGAATAGCACAAACTAAATAATTAATAGTTTAAAAAACTAAAAAACACGCTTTTATATGCAACCGAACTAAAAATTAGAAAATAATTTTTCATTAAAAAAATATTGTCATTTCATAGTAAAAAGCGTGGGGTGCATTTTACTATTTTTCATAACTTTTCCATCATAGATATTGGCAAATATAATAATTATAACATTTAATATATTAAACACCCCACGCTTTTTACTATGAAATAACAATATTTTTCTTAATGAAAAATTATTTTCTAATTTTAGTTCGGTTGCATATAAAAGCGTGTTTTTTAGTTTTTTAAACTATTAATTATTTTTCATTTTTTAGTTTTTGCTACTCTTGACAAAATGGCGAAAAAATTTTTAGTGAACAAGAGTAGCAAAGTTTGTAATGTTTCCAACAGATTGCAACCCACTAAAAATTTCTTCTCCATTTAGTAGCAAAGTTTGAAATGTTGCCAACAGATGGCAACCCAGTCAAAGTTTGGAATGTTGCCAACAGATGGCAACCCACTAAAAAATTTCTTCTCCATTGAGTGGCAAAGTTTGAAATATTGCCAACAGATGGCAACCCAGATGTTGTTTTTATAATATAATGAGAATTTTTTTCCTGGCGATTAAAAACAAGATAACGGGATACTTTTTGCAGATTATTGCATTGTCATGGGTCATTAATAAGTGTGCAAAGTTTCAAAGAAATCGAATAGCTGGAAGTTGGTTAAAATTAGGCTCAAAGATTCCGTTACATAGATAGCCAGATTGATAGATAGATAGTTACAACCCAAGTTAATAAAAGCGTGTTAAAAAGATAGGACAAATCTGATTGCTTTATCTCAATTTAAATTATTAAAACAAATTCAATGCAAAAGTAAATCATGCCTTAATTGATTCGTTTGGGAGATACAAAGTGTTTTTTAAATTTTGTCAATTTTGCCAGGACACTTAAAAAAGCGTTTTTATTAAATCATAAACTTTTATCCCTAAAAAAACTTGCCTATTCAAACTTATTACACACATCTGCTTTTTTGATTGATTTTTATCTATTTTAATTCTACAATTTCCCTTATCAAATAAGATTATCTTTTTAGGTATTCAGTAGCTGTGTAAATATTGGTCCTTTACAAACATACCTTTAGGGCCTGTTACATCGTTTTCCTTTTATCTGTAACGATGCTTGTATGAATTTTAACCTATAGGTTTATCCAGACTTGACACTTGATACGGGTTTGACAGCTAAAAGGAAAAGCTAAAAATTTAAAATAGCTGCAGCTTTATTAAAATTGGGGGAATTCACAAATATGTCTACGTAGGCAGTTGCCACACGAAATGTAGTGTGGTAAATAGTTGCTGACCATAAAGGTCAGGCCACACATAACCGCAACGAGCCCGTGGCCGTGCGTTTTCCTGGTGATATGTAGGTGAATGCGATGCAAAATGTTTTTTATTTATTCAAACTGCAGTAATATGAGTCAATTATACCGAGCTTTAAATTCCACCTGATCGTTAAAAAACCTTTACAAGCAAGGTAACACAGTTTTAAGGTTTGGCTACACAAAACCACACCAAGGCCTGCACCATAGCACGGCCGTGTCTCGGTTTTGAAATGTACTGTTGAAATCAAATGCCGTAGGCTTAATACCGCCGCTTCGTGCCCGACCACATACCCCGCACTGCATTTTAACTAGTAAACAAACATCACCGACCAACGGTTGTACATCACGCCGCGTCGACTGCGACTCATTTTTACTTAGTTAGTTTGCATCGAACTTGTGATGTTTATACCGGGTTTATTTATAAATTCTTTACCTTTAAGGATAGAAAAATAACGTTTGGTATACCGTTATTTGACATACGTAATTGTGGATTGATTGATATATTCACTTGTTTCTCAATCTTCCGGTGTAACCGGAAATTACTGCTAGGGTAGGGCTGGGCTAGTTAAGCATAGAGGTAAGTTGGGCAATCAAAATATCTCAAAAACTATTGACCACACGCAAAAGCATCAAATAGCGTAAAGAAAGGGTTGCGCGAAGGAAACATTGTGCGACCACTAGTGGTGATGCGGCGATCGAGAAAAGTCTCCGTGCGCATTGTATATTTTGGGATTAAAAAGTAAAATAATTGCAAGCCAGAAAATTTTATCTGTGATAGTTAAATGTATTCCGTTCTCAATCAGGTAAGTGTTAATCTTAAGTAAATTTAGTTTTAATATGCATAAAGAGTTTGGATATAATTCTAACCGGTTTTTTAATAAATTCACTTTTTCTTTAAAATTTCAGGTTGGGATTAGTTGAGCTCCAGTTGCCCCACTAACCCCACGGTTTTAAGTATAAATTATTTTTCTTTTATTTTTTAGGATACGGACTTATAACAGTAGGACTGCTAAAGTCTCCTCAAGATTTAAAAGAGGCTGCAACCCGAACTTTATACAAGCAACAAAGAAAACGAGCTGACCTATCTTCCTTATAAATTTTCTCTAAAAATAGTTCGACCATACCCAAAGGCTGGTTCAAGAAAAGCTGCAATTTTAACAGATACAGAAGGCATTACAAGAAAAGCAACATAAAACTACTTAAAAAGTTTAAAAAACAAAGATGAATTGATAGATATTAAATCCAATAGTTAAGCTAAGCTAGGTACGTTGCTGTTTTAATAATGAGATTTGTTGTTTTGTCGCCAGAAGATTATAAATATAAGAAGCAAATTGTCGAAATGTATTTTTATTTTAAACCTACCTAACATTAAACATAATTTGGCTGTACTTTTTAAATGCTCCACTAGCCCCATACCCTTGCTCAACTTACCTCACCTATGGGGTACGTTGGGCATACTTAACTATCTACATTAAAATAGATGTAGCTTATAAATTCGACTTATTAGAAAGAAACTACTATGGACACTATTAATAAGGGATAAATTGCTAATCCATCAGTATGCATTTTAAGCCATTAAAACTTATTTTTGGGGAGCTATAACCGATCAAGTGAAAAATTGCTCAACTAGCCCCGCTCTACCCTACTTTCAAATTTTAAATTGCACCACCGGTATATCTTATCGTATTTCTATAGAATATAACATTCTGACTACAATGACACCTCACCTGTCATTTTTTGACACTTCTGCTATCAAAAATGTATTTTTTTAAATTCCAATCCAGAGTGCCATTATTAAGCTAAAACGGTTTCTGACACCATGCCGACAAATGGTTTTTATTTATTTACGCGAAAACCGAACATCAAATAAAAAAAATCAAGAGATCAAATTTTTAACAAACTAGATGGGAATTTAAAAAAATAATTTTATTTAAAAAAATGCAGTAGTGTAAAATTTTTTTCTAAAAAATATATACTTTAAACCCCTCATGGACGACACTAGTAAAAATATTTTTTTTATATATGCCAAAAAATTATTTTAATGCATAGGAGTCGTCGCCCAAGTTTTTTTAAAATATCTGAATTGGAATTAAATTTATTATAAAAACAATATTTTTCTTTAATTTTTAATTCCTCCTAGTTCAAAAACTAATATGTTTAGGACATACAGTGAGGATATTAAAAGTGTCCCCCACTTTATGTTTTAAATGGACAAGAGATTAAAATCGGGTAAAATTTGTTGAAAGGGTCTCACTTAAACTACTTTTTAACATAAATATTGTGACGTATATTTTTGAATTTACATATAGGGCCACTTTACGTCACTGGGGCAAATGTACCATATGGAACTATCTTCTTGGGCCATGAGACCGGTGGACCATAAAAACTAACTTTGTATTTTTTTAAACAACAACTTAACTTATTTGACTAACTAAATTTAGTACGGGCATACCCCCACTAGGGATAGCCCGTACGGGGGTTAACTAAAACTTTAACTTTTTATTTGACTTCACTAACTACTTCTTATCTAATCTCTCTTTTAATTTCTTTCTCTCTTCCTTAAATATCAAATTTTCCAGTGTTTGTTTTGCATTCCTACGCTACCCAGTTTGTTTAATGTTTTTATTTTATTATTATAAAAGTAACCTAGAAATTTTTTTAATTTATACTTTTAAGACCTTGACACCTCACGTATATTTTTATGTAGCAAATTTCCCAATGTTAAGTAAACTAATTAAAATGTATACTTATTTTAAAATTTCCAAAAATGTATATTTTTTAAATTCCCAAAATGTATACTTTTTTATACTAGGTGTTCACAATATGATTCCGGTCACGTAGCCTACTGTCAAGAGGGCATAAGCAACTTTTTTCCAAAAGGAAAGGAGCGTCATGCAGCCCCTCGTTTTAAAGGCCCAGCCGTTTCAGACTTACAAGGCAATACCATTAAAACCGCATTGTTTTTACACTATTTAAGTCAAATTTGAAATGCTTCTAAGTCTAGAACGGCTGGACGGATTTTGAAAAACGAAGTATAGTTTAGTAGAGAATCAAGAAACCTTTAAAACCAGGTGCGTGAGTTGAAAAAAACGTTGCCAGTGCTTCCTTGGTACTAGATCATGTGACAAAAATTATTATTATGCTAAAAAGTAGTTTAAGAGACACCCTTTTACACAAAATTTATTGATATCTTGTCCCAGGACTATTAATAGATATCCCCACTGTATGTTTATATGAAGTTTTTTCCTAATATTTATTGTAGAATCACTCCTTAACGTTTTTCGGTTGAGTTACTGGACACCCTGTATACGGGGCGGGGCATGGGCAGACTGGCCATAGGAAATTCCATGTAAATTTTGATACTTTCAAATATTGGTTAAGTCGTTGATAAGATAATCCCACACACTAAATTTCATTTGTTTCTAATAAACCAATTAAATGTAATTTAAGAAAAACTATTTGTAAAATTGATGCATACCTTTTACCGCCTTATTGCATTTAATTGAATCATAAGGTTGTTTTCTTTTAGTTTTATGTAAATTTTTAACGGTTTATAACCTAAAAGTTAATGTTTGTTTTTTTAAATAAAAAGTTTACAGTAGGATTTTCTCCATTTAATTTTTCTTTTTGAAATGGCGCCTAGCTGTGAGTTTGACATTTATATTTGTCGTTTCCTGTCTAAAATTTGGTTTATGTTGTCTCACTAAAGTCAAATTTTCATGAAAAAATACCAAACAATTCAAAAGTTAGGAGATGAGGCCTGAATTTAGACAAGCACTGTATAATGTGGTGTCAGATTTGTTGGCTTTGCTAACATCATTTTGTAATACCTCATATCAAATTTAAATTAAAAGTTAAAATATTTATTAGCTTAATAAATAATAAATAAAATAAATACTTGCTGTATAACCATAGTCAAAAGACAAAACAAAAAAATAATAGCTAAATAGCTAGCCAATAAAAATGTACAATTACAGAACTAAAAGTTTAATTTTAATTAAAAAAAAAAAAATTGTCTTTTAAATGAAACCGAATATATAATAACAAAATTCCTAAAAAGAACTTATAAACTATGACTTTTTCTAAAAATGGTTATGTATTAATTACCTCACTGTATTTGAGCTGTTTGATTCACTTTGACTGATTTGTAATGCTTTTGGGCACAGACCTTTTGTAACCGGGTTAAATTTCATTCTTATTAAAATTATACGTTTGCATGCTTTTAAATTTCTTTCAAACTGTAGCACAAAATTTACGTATAGTTTAGAGTGGTAAAGGGAGGTGATACTGTTCGTATTTGCTACTGCGTTTCAACTCCATGAAGGTGCTGACACGCAGTAGGAATTCACAAACCACTTATGCATTTGCATGCTTTTAAATTCTTCCCAGACTGCAGCACCAAACTCACGTAGGGCTTAAAGAGGTAAATAAAGGTGATACTGTTCGTATTTGTTAATGCGTTTCAACTCCATGAAAGTGCTGACACGCAGTAGGAATTCACAAACCGCTTATGCATTTGCATGCTTTTAAATTCCTTCCAGACTGCAGCACAAAACTCACGTAGGGTTTAAAGAGGTAAATAAAGGTGATACTGTTCGTATTTGCTACTGCGTTTCAACTCCATGAAGGTGCTGACACGCAGTAGGAATTCACAAACCGCTTATGCATTTGTATGCTTTTACATTCCTCCCAGACTGCAGCACCAAACTCACGTAGGGTTTAAAGAGGTAAATAAAGGTGATACTGTTCGTATTTGCTACTGCGTTTTAACTCCATGAAGGTACTGACACGCAGTAGGAATTCATAAATCGCGTATCAGGTATGCAACGATTTTGCAAAAAGTTTTTTAAATAATTTTTAATTGGCTAATTAGAAAATAAGAAAATTTGGTGTGTAAGCTTATTTTGGGGTGATTCGTTTAGAAGTACCATTTCTAGTAGGTATTTTTGGATAGATGAAAGGGTCCAAATTTTAAACTGTCATGGTATTTGTGTTCAGTACTGTTTCGCCATTTATCGTGGAAAGACTTAATCCCCGGCACAACGTCTAAAACTTGTTCAAGTGATGTATTATGTAAATCATCATTCTCCGAGGAATGTGGTTCGTGTGCTTCGGGCCACTTAAATGGTCCACGCTTAATTGGCCTACTAAGCCGACTATTCGCTGTACCATCTTAACAAATTTGTAACCAATTTTCAATATTGGATAATCCTTCACCAAAAAGACACGTAGTGCAGAAAATATAGCGACAGTAGCTGCCAGTGTACGCGATGATCCTGATGAATCGATTTGGCGCTCAGAAACTGGAGCTTAAGAACAGACCATGTTAGGCGCGATCAAGGTCAACATTTGAAAGGCATAATTTTTAAAAAATAAATGAAGTAATAGTTCTTTCGTACGATAATAAGTATTACGTAATAAAGTTAATTTTTTAAGTACCTTTAAATGAATCAACCATTACAATTAAGTTGTAACATTTATAGGGAAAGCCAATATTTAAAGGCATCAAAATTTTCATTAAATTTTCTATAGGCAGTCTGGCGATGCACCACCCGGTATAACGTGTTTCATTACAAAAAAACTGCTGTTCTATATCGTCACACTTTTTTGGAAAACCCTGTTTAATGGAGTTGTAAAATAACAAAAACGCTGTACGGTTTTGGTGTTTTTTTTTCAAAAATAATTACGCAGATTTTAATCGAATTTGTTTGATTGTATAGAACCGGTGCATAAAATACAAGAATTTTTGTGTGGGAAAATTTCGTTTCTACCAAGTATTTAATTTTAAATTAATGGTTATTTTCACTTAAAAAGAAGGGTGAAAATGCCATTAGCCTTACGTTGCCACTTATCTATCTTCACGAGGTAATTCGTAGTGAATTTTTTGTCCTCTAAGCACGATACTAAGCAGTTTCCAGTTTACAATTCATTAGATATCTAGCAGCTTGAAAAAGCTGTTAAACATTTGTTTCTGCTATTTTTTCGTTAACTTTTTTTTGCATTTTACTTAATTTTTATTTATTGTGTAAGCAGTTTTAAAGGTAAAATTTTGTTTACGGGGTATTTTTGGGGCGCTGATCACGAATCGAAAAAAAAAACATTTGGCACGTTTTTTTAGATACCTATCATAAATTATCCAACTTAAAGATCAGACTAACTCTATTTTTACCAAGTATATTCCGCTTTTCTTCTTTTATACAGTGTAGCTAGTTTATCTGTGACAAAATTCTTGACTTATTAAGGGGGAGATTTTTTTAGTAAAGAGTAATTATACAGGGTGATTCAAAAATCGATCACGAAACTTAAGGGGAGATTCTACTTGACAAAATAAGGGTAGAGCTTCATATAATATATATATATATATATATATATATATATATATATATATATATATATATATATATATAATTTACTTTTGTTCATTTGTTTCTTGGGATTGAGGTTTTTTTTAATTAATAAAACAATAATATACATTTTCTGACGTTTCGCCTTACATGGAAGGCTTTTTTCAAAGATCTATTTATTTATATTAACGATAGTCTTTTGGCATGTTCCTACAAAATAATAACGAGTTAAACCAATATTAATTATTTACAAAACATTAAATGGATGATTTTTTTATATTTAAAATTCTTACATTTATACAATAAAACTGACACAAAGGTAGACATAAGACAATTTAAACTACATTTTAAAAACAATAAAAACTAACAAAATAAAATAATGGGATACGCACCTTGAAAACATACCTTTTTATAGTAGATATTTATTAGAGATTAATGCAACTGTTTTGTTGGTAGTCGGCAGGATAAGAATTTCAGTTAATTTTTTTTTAATTAACTTAAAAAATTGTGTTAATATGGTTTCAAAAATGCAATCTTAATCCTATGTAGTGCAGATAATTATGTTATGTTTGAGATAGATACTCTTATTATTTTATTAAATTGTAATAAATTTGACTTAATTTTTCAATGTCTTTTTGTTGTTTACACAATTTTTTTCTTTTTTTATATGGATCATTTCCTTTACTATTAGTTTTTGGTATTTTTATCTTGATCAAGTATTTTTGTTTCTGTGTAATTAAAAGAATGTTTTGTTTCAATTTCGTGTTTATGTAAACCTATACCCAAGAAAAATAAATAAATAATTATATATATATATATATATATATATATATATATATATATATATATATATATATATATATATATATATATATATATATATACATATATATATATATATATATATATATATATATATATATATATATATATAAATTTATATATATACAGGGTGTTATGGAAATACTTTAATATATTTAAACCCCAAAATCCTTGTGTAAAAATAAATTGAATAAAAATTATTAAAAATGGCGGACCACCATAAATAACAGTGATAATGAACCCCAAAATTTTACGATTAAAAAGCAAACCCGCTACTGACCAGCTCTTTAAATCCCTTTAAATACATATGTTTACCTTCTGTCGCTGTCAAAAACAGCTGAAAGCAGTTATAACACGTGGTTACGTCAACGAGCTTGAGAAAAGTTGCCAAATTTATTTTGTTCTTTACCAGTTTATCTATGGGTTTTGCTGTTTCAATTCGATCAAACGAAAAACTTACATGATTACACAAATTATCCTTTATTACGCTACTAGGTTGTTCCAGCGTATAATGAATGTAAAGATTACTTTTTCCACAAATCAAGTACACTTTTTAGGTGGTTAATTACTATACAAACTTTTTAAACACTGCGACGCGACACGTATGCGCACAAAGAATTGAATTATAAATACACAAAACGGTATTTTTATTGCAAAACACTATTAAAACAAATTTTACTGCGTTTTATTTAAATAAAGTTTTTGTTACTTTTCGCTTTTCTTTCATCAAAATTAATAGCCGACAGACGACAGCTGGTTTACACGAGAAAAGAGTACAAAAGATTATTCCCTATGAGACAAATGTACAAAAAAACTACGGAATTGTACAGAAAGTGTCCGCAACTCCGATTTTAACCAAATTTGGTATGTTGGGTTTTTGGGGCGCTGATCACGAATCTGAAAGAAATTTTAGTCGGAAATGTTTGGTTTCCGAGATAATCATCATCAAAGTTGGCATTTAAACTAACCTTATTTTCACCATTATTCCCCTTCTTTTTGCACACAATTCTTGATTTAAAGCTAAAGTGGCCCACAATATTTGATTTTCACCTTTTAAAACCCCGTTTTTCTATGTTTTTTTACACCTTTTATCAAATAAATTGGGAAGGGTCCCTTTAAAAACGTTGCAACCGTTCATTCACTGCTCCATCGCCTCCACCATATTCTGCTACGATTAAAAACGATTGAAAGCGAAGCTATGCAATTTAATTCAAAAAAGTGTAAAATACGTAGAAGAATAGAGGTTTTAAAAGGTGAAAATCAAATATTGTGTACCACTTTAACTTAAAATCAAGAATTGTATGCCAAAAGAAGGGGGAATAAAGTAAAAATGAGGTTAGTTCAAATGCCAACTTTAATGATGGATATCTCGGAAACAAATGTTTCCGACTAAAAATTTTTTCAGATCCGTGATCAGCGCCACAAACATAGGTGTTTTTACAGTTTAGATGTTTTTTGCAAGAAATTGATTGCAATTTATTCTAACATTTTTGCAGTTTGCACGTAACTGGGTTTATCAATTTACTGAAACTTGTAAGTTCAATTCTTTTTAAACCTTTTTCTTTGTCTCATGGTGTTCTGGTTATGGGCGATAAAATGATACTTACAGCGAATTCTTTTGGTTAAACTAGGTGCTTTCAATTTAATTAGGTTTTTTAATCAAAATTTTTTACTACAAAATGCAGGGTTTGTTTTTTCTTGTGATAATTCATAAAAGCTTCATGTCTAGGAACTTATTACCGTGGGTATAAAAAGTAGACGGCATATTTAACATACCTTAGGATAAAGGAGCCGAAGTGGACATTTTGGGGCTTCTTCAGATGTACGGTTACAAAATGCATGAAACAATTACTTTGTGTTGCTATATTACTGTACATCTCATTGGTACGGAAGAGAAGGGAAGTTTATGGTGAAAGTGTAAAGAGTGTACTCGTGAAAATAAAAGTACTTTCCAGCCAAGAAAAAAATCCTAGCCTTCTAAAAGCTGTTGTAGCTCTAAATGTTATTTAAGGTTATTATTTAATGTAACGCCTACGCCGCTCATAAGTAGATAATAAAAATTGGTTAACTTTTTTATGCCGGTATATTATTGTCCTCTATTTTGTGCTTTGAAATCTACGATAAAATGGTGGTGCCCTCTGGATAACATTATTCAGTCGTTAAATGGGTTTAACATCCAAAAACCTGGCACCCACGGTACTTAGTACTTAGCTTTTGTGCTACTAACATGGACTGCCATAAACATAAAAAAACTAAATATACTAAATGTACTAGATGTAGTACAATTGTACAGCTGAACATCGCAAATTCGCGTTGTTGTTGCATGATTTAACTGACCAATAAGGCTTCCTCATGCAAGGTTACAGAAAGACAAAATTCGCTTGCCCTGGTTTGCGTTTTAAATAATATTGCGAAGAATTTACCAAATTGTGCGTTTATTAAGTTTTGCATCTTGTTTTAATTTATGTAAAATGCAACGAAATTCAATCGAGTTGACTGACATGGATTTGTGTTATGGCGTTAAAACCAGAAGACTACGCCTTGCGTAGAAATTACTGTCGGTGGTTTTTGCAAAAACTGCTAATGAACCAAACTGGATTCGCAATGTGTTGTTTACCGATGAGGCCGGTTTTACTCGCGATGGTGTGTTTAATCAGCAAATAAGAAACAATGAAAACATTTTTGCGCGTGTGAGAAACAGTATGCAGCGGAAAATAAATGCACGTTTGGAATCAAACGGAGGGCGTTTTGACGTATTGAAGGTAAATCGACCTTTATTTAAATATTTTTTTGTTACAATTTATTTTGATATAGGGCTTGTAATAATTTTTTAAAGTAAATTTATAAAAAAATAGAATATAATAACATTTTACCTTTTTATTCTATTATGTATTTATATCGTTTATTGGGTATAAAATAGGACGTTGGGCAACATTGCAAACAAAGTCGTCTACTGTCTGTTACTAACGAACGGGGACGGTGTTTATAGTGTTTACGAAACCAGGGACGTAGCAGATAGGTGAAAAGAAGGTATTTTTACAAATTGTAAAAAAGTTTGAATTAAACAAAAAAAGTACTCAGTGTGTCTCTACACTGTCCCAGGAGTCACCCATTTCAATATATTAAAGTATTTCCATAACACCCTGTATATATATATATATATATATATATATATATATATATATATATATATATATATATATATATATATATATATATATATATATATATATATATATATATATATATATATATATATATATATATATATATATATATATATATATATATATAAATATATAAATATATATATTTATTGTGACAACTTAATGCGTTTAATTAGGCACTTTTCATAGCAGCTTGCCTGTGTAGACAAAAAAATAGCAAAAGAAAAATTTAACAAAAATTAATATTGTGTCAAAACTAATGATATATCGTAGTAAAAAGATAATCTTTTAGCCTCTTAAACTTTTATTAAAGAACGTTAGCTAAGAATTAATGGACAGTGAGTAGGAAACTGGACAATGTCGTGACGTGTCAAGCTGATAAAATTACACTAAAAACTTCCTCGACTATCTGGACAAGTTCACTGAAAACTCTTTAAGGTCATTGTTCGGAAAAACAATTGTTGGGCGTAGCTTATTCAGAGTAAATATTATGATAGAAATTTAACGCGCCCAACGGTTTTCATATTTGTCTGTTTAATACCCCGATCTGGTAACTAGGACTTTCCGAATTAGTTTTTAGCTTAAAGTACAATAAAAACGTCTAACATAAAAACTTTTTTATATAATTTATTTTCAAGTTTTTAGTTTTGTTGACAGTTGATGCTTCTTATTCTATTTAGTTTATTAAATGCCTCAGTATAACTAACCAAAACTTACCAACGATTTTATTATTTATCTGATCAATACTCCAGATTAATGGGGAGATTGGTTCTTTCTGGTAGCCCGGATTTACCAAAATATTTTTTAGCTTTTAGAACTTGACCTACATCATTTCCAATGTAATAAAATTTTTAGGATTCTTGTTAGTTAAAGCTTAAAATTTTATTGAGGTTATTTATTTTAGAATGGTCTCTATTCTACTAATCAAACCCAAATTTAGGTAGTTGTAGAAAATATGTAATCCATCATTTTGTGGCGGCGGCCATCTTGGAGATTTTTTTATAGTGAGCTCTATTATATACTATATATATATATATATATATATATATATATATATATATATATATATATATATATATATGGGAATCTCAGTACCTATTGGAGATACAGCTTAGGTTAAATTAGGAAAAAGTTGTGTTTTTTAAAGCTTATTTACATGCCGTTTAAAAACTTGAAAAATTTTCATGGCCTGCTGAGATATTTGGCCAAAACGAAAATTTGACTATATCGATTTTATTTTTTTCTGACTTTATTTGAAGAGATATAAAAAAACTGATAACACTTTTTAGCTACTACATAATGGTATTTTTAGATTTTATACCCGACGTTTCGTTTTCAAGAAACCATTAACAACTTTATTTTTTTATATGGCTCCAAAAAAAAGTACACCCTGTATCTGATCTCATTACAAATTCAACCATGTATCACATGTCATATTTTAATTTTTATTAAAAAAAAATGCATTTTTTAAAGTTATTTTTAAGTAGGCCTTGCAAACAAATGCTTGGACGTTAATACCTGTTACCGTATCTGCAACATAATTTAATATCATTATAAAATAGTATTTGCCGTTATTACCCTGTTTGTCAAGTTGTTTTAAGAGCAATTGTTTTTATTGTTACTGTTGTCTCTATTATTGTTTATGGTGAATAGCTAATATCTTATTGTATTATTAGGTACTGAGATTCCAATGCTTAGGATCCTTATCTTGGACACACTGTATATATATATATATATATATATATATATATATATATATATATATATATATAAATATATGTAATTATCTTTAAGCCCTCAACTTGTAACACATTTAATTTACGGTAAAACTTTTTCTTTATACAAGGCAATATTTTTTCCTTGTATATTATTCCTCACTCAGTTCTTAAAGTTTACAGAAACATCTCAAAATGACGAGGGTTGACAAACCCATCTTCATTTTTCCCTCGAGTTACGACTTTTGAGTAGTCCAAAAAATGTACCCTTTGTTTTTATCCTATAAAACTTTCATATTGAAAACAGAAAAGCAATTCTGAAGAGTGTAAAAGTCATGTAAAAGTTATTTATTTTCTATCTATATTTTAATGTGTTACGTATATTTAGAAATTACATAAAAGTTTTCAATATAATCTTGTTATTATATTAACAGTATTAAAGTAAGTAATTAAAAAGTCGTTGTGTAAATGGCTCTTCCACTGGTTTTATTTTCATTTACACAGTTTTTAAGTCTGATTTATAAAACAACGATTTCTGACAAAAAAAATTAAGATAAATGTTTTGTAATAAACACACACAGACAAATTTTTACCTTTAAGACAACCCACAAAGACTTGGGTCTTATTGCAAGAGTACCGTGGGTGTCGGGCTATAAGATGTTTAATTCATCTTTCTCCCTTTTCCGTCAACGTTGAACAACCACTGAAATATGCAGTTTTTGCGTTTTACAGCACCTTTTAGACAACGCGGTAGTGACACTACAGTTTTTTTTTGTAATACCTACAACCCTAACCCAAAAATGCATGCATGCATTCTCATTTTTAACCGAATTCAAAAACAAGGAGGTTCGCCTTATTTGCAAGAGTGTACTCTCTCGGTGGTCCTATAAAAAAAACAAGTCAGGATCGCGAGAGATAAAGGTACTAGATCTATTTTCTCTCTGCCATACGTTGTTCGTGCGGCAAAGCTGCCTCTAGGTAGGGAATAAGTTCGATATTAAGGAGGCGCATTCAAAATTGACAACCTTGGGTGACCGAACTAAAAGAGGTACTAGTAGTGCTTTTAAGACTACAATAAAAATCACAAGCGCGTGTAATTTGATTGATTGAAAGCGCTACAGAGGGTCATGCAAAACTGTCACATTGGGAGATTATGGTTAGTTAAATCTTTATTAATTATTATTATTTGCTTTAAACCAACCTCTACTTATGAGCAGCCAAGTTTTACAGAACAAAGACACTTTTAATCTTGTGGGCGCCACATTTGAAAGTACCCTTAACTGGCATAAACATGTTGTATCTATACAAATACTATACATCTTTAAAAAAGCTTGGATTTCTCTTTCGAGCCAAAAAATATTTTTCCCCTTCTAATTTATACACTTTACATGTGTCCGAAATCCGACCTTCCTTGGAATATTGTTCTCATATCTAAGGCATGGCGTCCCCCACAACTCTAAGCATGCTTGATTTTTTTAAAAGAAGAGCTATTCTTCTGATTAATGATTCTTCACTTACAGAAAGACTTCCCTCTCTTGCCCATCGTCGGGCTGTGGGGGATTTATCGCTTGTTTATAGGTACTTCCATGGCTTCTGCTCTGAAGAATTGTCCAGTATAGTTCCTCCACTTACGGTTCCCAACAGAGAAACTCGTGGTGCCGCGCATATATATCCCTATACGGTCCAACTGGACAGGCCCCGAACTTCCCACTTTGTTCGTTCTTTTATCCCTAGAGTTTCTAGAATGTGGAACCTGCTGCCCGCGATGGTCTTTCCTTCCCCCTCCAAATCTTCAAGTATTTAAGTCCCGTGTTAACAAACTCTCTCTTACCTCGCTTAAGAAACCCATGATACGTAAGTATTTAGGCTTTTAGCCTTCGTGGTTTGTCCAAAGATAAAAAAAAAATTAAAGCATGTGCTTTTAACTGTAGTCACTGTTTTTAGTGTATGTTTACCAATTTAATAGTAATAATAATAAACTAAAAGAGAAAAATAAACAGTTTTTTTAAATTAAACCGACTTTAACACAATAATAAAATTCACAAAAAAGTAAAAAATAATAATAAAAAAAATAAAAAAAGAGTCATGAATGGGTACAAACATGTGTTTCAAACTACTCAATAATAATAACTTAATAAACAAAAGCCTTTTATAATTTAATACTATAATATGGTATTAACCGACTTCCGTTTTTATTATTATTTTTTTTACTTTTTAGGGAATTTATTATTGCTTTGAATTCGGTTTAATTTTTTTTACTGTTTATTAGCTTTATCTTACAAGTTTCCTTAATTACCATTCCGTTGCAGTTATATCTAGCGACATTACATTCTAGAGACCTTTGTAAATTCCGAACAACATCCGCCTAAGTAAAGTCAATAAATTATTAACTTAAGCCAGCACCAAGAAACTATTCTAAGCCGTTTTCGCCACGTTGTCTCATCTAATTAAACTGGAAAGAACTAAGTTTTCGACAATATCAGAATTATAAATTCGTTTTGTAATTCGTTTAAGACATCTTTTTAAACTCAACTCAACTCAAAATTACGCTTTGACCTATTTTTGCCTTTTAAACTATAAACATCTGTTTAAAGGTAAGTATAAAAGCTTAGGGTTCTAAACGGAGCCGAATTATCTATAAGGAAGGGTAGGCAACTGCCTGAGGGCGCATTGGGTATGGGCCCCGCGCAACAAAATCATGTTTCGTAAAGTGAAAAATTGTCTTTGCTCTTAAATTTTTTTCCTTAGTAAAAATTTTACTCCTACCCCTGAAGTGGTCCTTAGAATTGCATTGCCCAGGGGCCCAACATAACAGAATCCGCCACTGGTTTTATAGCAGTGGCAAAAATTAGATATGGGTATACTGGGTAAGTAAAAGAATCGAAATTTTGGGCTACGTTTGCAAAATTTGGTGGAACAAAATGTGGAATAAAACAGTATGTCCGCAAAACCCATCCAATTTTTAAAATACATTTATTACAGGAGCGCTTAAATAATATGTCTAAACCCGCTAAAGTTGCGTTTTCAAAAGTCAATATTTAACGATTTCTGGGCAATTAATCAGTGATAATCGCAATGTTGCCCAATTTCCCACTTTTGTACAACACGTAATATTTTGGATATTTTAAATAGAATACCTTAATTATTTTGATTGCATTAACCTTAATAGTTGCCAGACTAATAAAATGCTGCATTATTATTAAAATTTAAAAACAGTAACTATTATTATTTAATTAAGCATGCCCATTATCCCCAGATATCAAATTTTCTAAACAAAGTTTTAGCGGTTTTAAAGATATTTAAGCGCTATCATACTTTTTCAGCTAATAAAGATAGAATTTTAAAAATGTGAACTAAAATTACACTTAATTTACTGCGATATTTTTTCTGAATAATATTTATGCACAGGCACATACATGTACTGTTTAGCAGGAAATATTTCTCTAAATGGAAAATAGACTAATCAGAAACCCCCGTTTTCGAATAAATTTTGTTTAGATAAGTGATTAAACTACATATGTGCTGTTTAATTGCGAATAAATTTCTGCATTCCAAACTAGTTGTCAAAATTGAAAGAAAATGTCAAACATTGTTATCGGGGGTAATAACAGTGCATAAAAACTATCGATAATTTTGCTTGAAAGCGTATTGCCTAAAAACTACTAGAGTTAATTTTCATATTTCCTTCTCCTTCGGAGTGGGCTTTTCGCCAAAATGTGAAAATGAACGAGAGTAGTTTTTTAAAGGCAATACACTTAAAACTAAATTATCTGATTATTTTGATGCACGAGTGTAATTTAGGAAGAAAATTACTCGAAGAAAATAAAACTATTAAATGAAGGAATAATAATAATAAACAACTCTACAGATTTAGTGCCAAAACAAGACATTTTTATACAAAAATGTTTACAAAATTTATTATATGCCATACTGGCATATTAAATAAACAAAGCTGTTGTTAGGATGTGGTTGTCAAATTCAACGATTAAAAACATGACAGTGAAATTTTTGATTTCTACTATGCAATTATCGCTGTAATCATGCGATAATCGTCGAGTAAACAAATGGGTGAGTATAATTTTCAGTAAAAATTGGTGTTTTTGGCTTGAATGTAAGTTTTTCACCTTCGGACTCTTTTCCCACATTGTAAAAATGAACAAGGGTAGGTTTTGAAAGGCAATACACTTGAAAACTAAATTATCTGATAATTTTGATGCACGAGTGTAATTTAGGTAGAAAATTACTCAAAGAAAGTAAAACTAATAAATGAAGGAATAATAATAATAAACAACTCTACAGATTCAGTGCCAAAACGAGACATTTTTATACAAAAATGTTTACACAATTTATGAAATGCGATACTGACATATTAAATAAACAAAGCTGTTGTTAGAAGGTGCTTGTCAAATTTAACAATTAAAAACATGACAGTGAAATTTTCGATTTCTACGATGCAGTTATCGCTGTAATCAAGCGATAATTGTCGAGAAAACAAATGGGTGAGTGTAATTTTCAGTAAAATTTTGTGTTTTTGGCTTGTGTGTTTTACAGGAAATAATCTAGCCGTATACCACTTGACCTATAAATTCAAATCGATTAAACTACCTTAAGATTTTTGCAAGAATTTCTTGGTAAATAGTTTTTTCCAAAAAAATCTTGCTCAAAATATTTTTTGGTAGTTTAATCGATTAAATTTATAGGTCCTATGATAAAATCTATGAATACATTTTTGTGATTCAAACTAGTTGTTAATATTAGAAAAAATCTAAAACTTTATTATCAGTAAAAGTCTATGTTGTGTGTTGGCTTTATTGTAAGCTTTTTAGGAAATAATCTAGCCGTATACCACTCGACCTTTAAATTTAAATCGATTAAACTACCCAAATATTTTTTGCAAGATTGGCTTGGTAAATAGTTTTATGCCCAGTAATTTAAAAAAAATGTACATTCAACTATTTTCCAAAAAAATTCTTGCTCAAAATATTGTTGGGTAGTTAAGTCAATTAAAGTCTTGTGATATAATTTATGATTAAGCAATTTAATCAGTTTACCCAATGTTTTTAGTGCAACCATTTAACATGTTTTCAAGATCAAACAAGAAATTCTCTAAACCAAATTCTGTTGTTTGGCTTAGCAGCTAACAAAGTTACGTACACAAGACGTAGCTAACGTTAACGAAGAGGGTTTGGTCCTTAGAAACCATAATAATTGACAGGAATAAATAATTCATTTGCTGTTGAGAACACTGAGATTAAAGCTTGAATACTGCTTCTGTTATTGTAGCTAGTGTTTTTGTTGCTAGTGTGCTCAGAATAACTTATTAATCACCCGCAATATAAGTCCTATTAAACTAAGCCTTTTCTGTTTTCGGTGAAATATACGAGGGGCCGATAGGTTTTTATTGTACCCGTCATAGATGATTCATTTGTCGGCAGATCTATTGAAGTCGGTAAAAACAGAAGCGGACTTTCCTTTCCTATAATTAAATAATTATATAATTATATAAACTAAAATGCTACATATTAAAATATACAGTGCGTTTCAGTTAAAACAAGCCACTCCAAATAATTCCGTTATTTATATACTAAATCACGTCAAATTTAATTTTTAAGGGGACAAATTTCTGTGTCAAAATTTACTTGTTCCCAACACTAACGTCAAAAATTTCAAATGGGAAGGGGGTTCAAGTCTTAAAGGGTTTCAAATTCCCTTTTGGTTTTTAGTTTTTCAAAATCGGTTTAGTAGTTTCTAAAAAAATCACTCTAAATACTGGGGTTTAGAGTAAGTGTCTTACCCCTGTAATTTTTTACTCTTTAAAATTTTAAAATAAAGCTTAGTACGTGGGCAGATTATAAAAATGAGCATTGTTTTATGAATTTATTTGTTTTCTGTTACTTATGGTTTAGCCGGAAACGACAAAACTTTCTTATTTTCAATAAAACACGTGGTATATTTTGGCAAACTTAAAGATAAAATGACGTTTTGCATTCCTGGCACTCTGGATAAAAAATTAAAATATTTAAAAGTTAGATGTCAAATGTGACAAATTTGGGGCCATTGTACTCGGCATGTTGTTTTCTATTTAAATAAGTAACACCAAGTGTTTTTTTATAAAAAAGTTTATGTAGTTTTTGGCTTAACGGGAAATAATGTAAAATTTCTAAATTTATCAAACATTTCATATATATGTGATAC
>JACEGR010009219.1:0-28730 GCA_014170235.1 Listronotus bonariensis
TTTATAAAGATTTTTTTTTCGTAAGATTAATAATAGGCCCTTAGCCATGTACATCTGAGGTAGCAAATTTTCGGTGTAGATAGATTGGATTTTGTTCCTTTTTTTCAAATATTCTTGGAAATTGCATGATTTTTTCTAATAATGCCAAAATTTGCATTTTTGTGGAATTGCCCGCGATATTATTTAAAACGTTCAGACCCATGTGACGTTATTTGAGCTTGTTCACGTCACAAAAATCTACAAGCTACGACATCCCTTTTTAATCTCATTTTTCTTTGATGAAGTATTTCTTTCTAACCTAAGTTCAAAGGTGATTTCAATTGAATAATAAATTCATTTGTGTGTTCGTTATATTAGCTACCGGTAGACAACCAGCTCTATCACATGACCACGCCCCCCACAGGTATACAGGGCATCACGTGATCACCAAATGGAGTGACATAGTTTACCCAAATGATTTGACAACCTTTTAGTTTAGTTCGATTTTTCTGCATGTTCACCGTAAACATCGAAGTGTTGTTGACACCATATTTTTGTGTTATTTACCAAGCTTTTATTTATTGTGTTGTATTTTTATAAGAAAAACTGTTTTATATACTTTTTAAAAATGAATGTTGAAACTGCTGAAGCTAAACAAAAATTCATTAAAAAGTGTATTGTGTTTAAATGTGATAGTTCGTCAAGAACTACACCAAACAATGAATTTTTTTGTGTTCCAAGAACTCAACACCTCCGAAATGAATGGCTTAAAGCAACAAAAAGTGTGAATTCCAACTACAAACTAACAACAAAGTTATATGTTTGTAAACACTTTTAAACTAACGAATACAAAAGTCAACTCAAGAACTGTGGTTATGTTTTTTGTTATGACAAATAGAAATAGAAATAATGTGAAATTTTATTTACGACAAACGTTCTCGATGTTTGAATACTTTGCGCAATCGCTATCCGTGTGGCGTACTACGAGGTAGGCAAATGTTTATTACGTCTACCTACTTATTTTATTAAGTTTTATTGCTTCAAACCCCATTCAGGTAACTATAAGATGATTAAGATAAATTTTCCACTAAAAACCGATTTAAATTATACCCCAATAGGTTGATTTATTATTAATATGTAATTATTATTTTTACCGCTAATCGACGCATCTGTCCTGGTTGTACCTAGAAGCTATTACGATGTTGCCGGAATCTTCGGTTATTGTCGGTTGAATAAAAGAAAATAATTAATTAAGAGAATTATTTCTTAGTTTTCACCTAGAATTTAGGAACATTGGTAAATATTTACAACAATACTGTTCAATTTAATCTCAAATATTCATTTAAAATCTATTTTAATTACTAATAAAATGTAGTTTTTGCATAAGCACTGGCAACACTGACTAGTCGTTTGAATTCATGAAAATGCGTTTTTGCGGGAAATAAATTTTAATCAACTTTAAAAATTAATTACAAAAAAACTATAGACAATTTTGTTAAAATTTTAATTTTCCCGGGTTGGTGACGTATTTAACTATTAATTAAAATAGTTAAATGCCATTGTAAAATTTTGGCTAAGAGCCTATTAAAGTTTTCCAAATGGTGCAAACTTAAGTAGACACACTGTATTTTACCTTAATATGTTCATAACTATTATTAGAATGTTTATTTTCGTTTTTAGTTAAAGTGCCATTACCGGGCCCATCTAATGTATATATGGGTATTTCAGAACAACCAATTCCTCAGAGCAGTACCACTGCTACACGTAAGTCAATTTAGATGTTGTTTGGTAGATAAGAAAGTAATGTTTTTCTTTCTGTACATAAATATTTTCCGGCAATTAGATTCATATGATATATTAAAAAACCGCTTATTTTTATTACACTTATAGGGCGTTCCAGAAAAAATGGCCAATCTTTCGGATTCATATACAGATTGTCCACAGATGGGGTTTACAAGAGAACAAATGAATAAAAAAATCACTTTTCAAGAAAAAGTTATTCTTCATAAAGATTTGAAAGTTGAAAACATGATTTTTCTCCATAAGCAAACTACCTTTATTTTTAATTTTTAAACAAAACTTTATTTAGAAAACTTATAAGGAATAGCATTTTAAAGGACTTTATTTCCTTTACGAGTTTGATAAACTGATTTTGGTGTTATCGAAAAATTAATCATTTTACATTTTTTAAATAAAATAGCTCTAATTACACTGTACATACTTTTTTTTTTTTTTTTGTAGAACCAAATAATTATTTTCTTTTTGTATTTAATAAGAATAATATTGTAATTTACCAATAACATTGTAAATTTTATAGGCTGAAGGACAATTGTCAATGGCCTATTGGGAGACCAATAAATAACATATAAATAAATAATAATAGCTCTATTATTTTTTTTTATTATTATATGTTATTTATTGGTTTCCCAAATGGCCTTCGACCGAAGTCCTTCAGCCACAGTAAATTTACAGTTATTATTTGATACGATTTATATCACCTTTTGAAATTAAAAATAATATACTCTATTTAACAGAAAAAAAATAGTAAAATACATAAATGACAATCTTATGGAAAAAAAATTATAATATTATAATAGTGAGCATTTAGTTGTTATAGTCTATTAAAACCTCAAATATTGTTCTCTCAGGAAATTTAAATCTAGAGTCTCTGGTATTTCTGATTAAACACAAATCTTCAATTAGCTCTCTATTCTTTGGCTTGGCTGAAAACTTTTGTGTCAGGACCATAATTCTTTGTTCAATGGGCTGTATTTCGGTTTTCTGATAAAGGAGTTGGTTGCTGGGATTGTGCAGTGGGTTTTCTGGATGGCGCATCTTTGTTATTGCTCTTAAGGCTGATCTTTCAGCTACACTTAGACTTTTGAGGACTGATGGTCTAGCATTACATAACAACACATGCGCATATTCCAGTACTGGTCTACAGATCGATTTGTAGATTTTTGCTGCTGTTTTTATGTTGATTCCTTCATTTTTAAAGGTTAAGGACCTAAAATATTTTGCACGTGCTATGACTTTGTTTTTCGTGATGGAGGTGTGACTTTTAAAATTTAACTTTGAGTCAAGCTGGATGCCCAAATATTTTGCAGTGACTTTAGGTCTTACTGGCTGATTACAGAGTGTTACATGCGGAGAATTATCTGTAACTTTATGGTTAAAAAGAAGAAGTTGTGATTTTGTTGGATTTGCCTCCAGTCTCCATTTTTTAAACCATTCTTCAACTGATAATATTGAACTTTGTAGCGTTTCTATAGCTCTGCTTGTCGTTGAGTTATGTGAAATTATAGCTGTATCATCTGCAAACTGTAATAGGTATGAATGATTTCTAATATAGTTGTTACCCAGTGTCAAGTCGTAGCAATAGATATTGTATAGGAGGGGCGAGAGAGGGGAACCCTGGGGTACACCCTGTTTTGGTGAAAAGTCTTCAGATAGGGTATTATTAATTTTTATCCTTAGTGTTCTGGAGTTTAAAAATTCTTTGATTAAGTAAACAAGATACTTTGGCACCTCAAGTTTGTGTAATTTGTAAATAAGTCCCTCATGCCAAACGCTGTCAAATGCTTTTTTAATGTCTAGAAAAAGCGCTGCAGATTTTAAGTTTTGATGTTTAGCTGTTTGTACATTGGAACAGAGAATAGATAGTGGGTGAATTGTAGAACATCCTTCACAAAATCCAAACTGGTGTCTAGGAATCTTATTTTCTATAGCCGTAAGCAGTCTGAAAGGATCTAAATCTCTTCCATCCAACTATAGACCCATTTCACTCCCTCTCAATGCTTTGTAGAAGTAATGGAGAAATCCATTAACTCGCAAATTCTTAGGTATTTAGAAAAACATAAAATTTTACATGACAGGCAATACGGATTTCGTCACAAGGATCTACAGCAGATCTTCTTTCCTTCGTTTCACACAACTGGAACAAGTCTCTTGAGTTTCTAGGTGAGTCCCAGATCGTTGCTCTTGATATATCTAAAGCTTTCGACCAAGTCTGGCATGACGCACTTCTTAATAAACTTCCCTCCTACGGTCTTCCAACTAAACTCTGCTCTTGGCTCTCCAGTTATCTTTCTAATCGACGTATATCAGTCATTGTTGATGGCCACTCTTCAAGCTTTCACGAAATTAATGCTGGAGTGCCTCAGGGTTCAGTACTAGCACCAACTTTGTTTCTTCTTCACATCAACGACCTTCTTTCTTCCACAACCAATCCCATTCATAGTTATGCTGACGATAGTACCCTTCACTCCACTTTTCAGGTTCCCAAACCAATCTCTCAACCCGACTTGGAAAGCAAACGCAGGGCGATGCAGATATCTCTTTCACAGGATCTCAATTTGATATTGGATTGGGGCGCCAAAATCTCGTTCAATTTAATGCATCAAAACACAATCATGTTCCTTGTCGCGAAAAAAATCATCAAACACTCATCCTTTGCTTATGAGTGGCCAGGTTTTTGCAGAGCGGGGACACATTTAACCTTGTGGGCGTCACATTTGAGAATAACCTTAACTGGCATAAACACATTGTATCTATAGCCACCGCGGCTTCAAAAAGCTTGGATTTCTTTTCCGAGCCAAAAGTATTTTCTCCTTCCAATTTATACACTTTGTATGTGTCCCAAATTCGACCCTCTCTGGAATATTGTTCTCATGTCTGGGGAATGGCATCCCCTACAACCCTCAGCATTCTTGATGCCATTCAAAGAAGGGCTGTTCGTCTTATTAATGATCCTTTACTTACTCAAAGACTTCCTTCTCTTGCTCATCGTCGAGCTGTGGGAGATCTATCGCTCTTCTATAGATACTTTTACGGCTTCTGCTCCGACGAATTGTCCAGTATAGTCCCTCCTCTTGCAGTTCCCAACAGAGAAACTCGTGGTGCCGCGCGTATGCATCCCCATACAGTTCAATTGGACAGGCCCCGAACTTCCCATTTCGTTCGTTCTTTTATCCTAGAGTTTCTAGACTGTGGAACCTGCTGCCAGCGGAGGTCTTTCCTTCCCCCAAATGTCCCATTTTAGCAATAAATTTGTAGCTGTTTTTGAGGAAGTAATTACTTTTATGTTTTGGAATTAAAATGAATCATGTAGGTAGGTCACTGACTAAATGACCTTATGGTGCCTGGTTAGGACTTACTTTATTCTATAATGTATACAATATATAAAATTCAAATTATTTGGGGTATTAAATATGTGTAAAAATAAATAAACAAGAGTATTACAATATTTTAATTTATTTCTTAGTAGTTTTATTATTATCGAACCATTATGTTCAGACTACAGTAAAAAGCACAGGAACGTGTAATTAGATTAGTTTGGAGCGCCACAGACGGTCATGCAAAACGGTCACATTGGGGGTCATGGTTAGTTCTAGTTAGATAATTTTTTTCTTTAATTTCTTAATAAAGTAAATAAAAAAAAAAAAAAGATTTAACTAACCATGACACACACTCCCAATGTGACAGTTTTACATGCTTGTCTGTGGCGCTTCAAACCAAACAAATTACAGGTTCCTGTGCTTGTTACTGTAGTCTATTGTGGTTACTGCTATAAATTGCAATGTAATGATAAATAAAACAAATTTTAAGAGTATTTATTTACATTAAAAGCTAAATTAAAAAATAAAACATTACTTTTTGACATTTAAGAAAGTAAACACATACAGTAATTTTAATATTTTACCAAAAAAATAAAAAAATAGAGTCTGAAAACTATTTATGGTGAAATCTGTAAAAGTAATTGTTTTTATTAATAAATACCACATTGTATGAGTTTGAATATACAAACACTTACAAATAAAGCACTGTTTACAAACGGACTGTGTAGTTACATATTACGTAGAACCTATTTTTGTTTTTAATAATTATTTTTAAATTTGTCAGGATATACAAATTATAACCAAAATGTCAACTACTGATGGCAAACAGAACATCCTTTATGTTTTGGTTAGTATGTAAATGTAAAATACCTTTAAATAAATATTTAGCAAAGTCAAATTTATAATCAATTCTTTATTACAGTTGACTTATAGAAAAAAAACCCTAATGTTTTATATTTAACGTGTATCTGTAACCTGTTATTGTATCACTACGTGGTGGGCCAAATCCGAAGCTTTTTTAGGCAACTTATGTTTATGGATGTTTTACACAAACACTGACCTCCAGTCAAAATTTATTATTTAATATTATTATTATATGTTATTTATTGGTTTCCCAAATGGCCTTCGACCGATGTCCTTCAGCCACATTAAATTTACAGTTATTATTTGATACAATTTATATCACCTTACTTGAAATTAAAAATAATATACTCTATTTAACAGAAAAAAAAATTAGTAAAATATATAAATGACAATCTTATGGAAAAAAAAATTCGTAATAGTGAGCATTTAGTTGTTATAGTCAATTAAAACCTCAAATATTGTTCTCTCAGGAAATTTAAATCTAGAGTCTCTGGTATTTCTGATTAAACACAAATTCCAGGAGGTGATTCTATGAGTCATTTCAAGATGAAAAGTTCATACAAACATAGGTCCAAAAATGCTTCGTTTTCAAGATACAGGGTGTCAAACTTTTTAAAAAAATCGGTTTTTCCTAAATATCTTAATTAGCTTTCAGTCGATTTTGTTCAAATTTAACAGTGATATTAAGGGCAGTAAGAGGCTAACTTAGCCCCAACTAGATTAAAATTATTATGCCCAGTGGCGTCCCGGAAGACAACCTAACCAATATTTTTGACAAAAAAATTATGTATCTCTCTTTGTTTGCGAGATAAAAAAATAAAAGCAGTTTATTGCATGTTTTTGATTATTAAGTTACACAACAGTCGTCTTTTGAATTTTTCTCACAGATTAAAACTAATTTCGATAAGACAAATAAACATAAAATACTTAATTGCATAACGTTATTTACTATTGCAATGTTTTGCCAGTGGCGTTGCACATTGGTAACGCTAGAAATAAAAAAATCGAACAGGAAAAACCTATTTTCAAATCTACACTTAAAATTTTATCTCAATAAAAAACATTTAAACAATAAATAACACCAGACTTATAATAGTTGCTGAAAATGCCCTCCTCCAACCTCAATGCAAACATTAGCTCGTCTTAACATTGATTGCCGAACTCGTTGAAATATTCCCGGGGTATGTCTTATCTGATCACATGAATCCCGTATCCGTTGGGTTAATTCTTCTTCAGTGTTGACTGGAGTTTTGTAAACGAGGGACTTTAAATGCCCCCAAAGAAAAAATCTAACGGATTTAAATCCGGTGACCTGGGGGCCATGACTGTGGGCCTGCGCGCCCGATCCAGTTTTCTCCAAAAGTTGCATCCAAAAATTGGCGAGATACTATGCTGAAGTCAGGTGGAGCCCCATCATGCATGAGCCACATTGCTCCTCTTACTTCCAGCGGGACATTTTCTAATAGTTCAGGTAACATAAATTCCAAAAAATTACGATATTCTTGACCATTTAATCTCGGGGTAAAAAATGAGGTCCAATGAGATAATCATCTACAATACCAACCCAAACATTCACCGAAAACTGTTGTTGAAAAATTAACTTCTGTAACCGCATGGAGATTTTCTTCAGCCCAGATGTGATTATTGTGAAAGTTCATAATTGAATTTCGGGAAAAACACGCTTCATCGGTAAATAAAATACGGGATAGGAATCTTGGAAACGCTACCTGTTGTTGCAAAAGCCAAGTACAATAAACAACTCGTTGGAGAAAATCGGCAGGTAATAACGCTTGAACACGCTGTATGTGGTAAGGATACAGTTGATATTTTGTCTTATCGAAATTAGTTTTAATCTGTGCGAAAACATTCTCTTCGTCTAATTTTCATTTCTTAATAATTAGTTTGGTGGTTCTAATATTTTATTATGTTATTGTCCCGGTGACATGCAATAAAGAGCTTTTAATTTTTTATCTCGCAAACGAAGAGAGATATCTCAGAAACTCAAGAAACAAAAAAGTTGTATTTTTAGCTGCTTAACTCGAAACAAATAGAAACATTGCAAAAAAGTCTGTGGCGCATAATTTTTTTGTCAAAAATATTGGTTAGGTTGTCTTCCGGGACGCCACTGAACATAATAAATTTAATCTAATTGGGGCTAAATTAGCCTCCTACTGCCCTTAATATCACTGATAAATTTGAACAAAATCGACTGAAAGCTAATTAAGATATTTAGGAAAAACCGATTTTTTAAAAGTTTGACACCCTGTATCTTGAAAATGAAGCATTTTGGACCTATGTTTGTATGAACTTTTCATGATTTACTCTAAGAACTTTGTAATCGGGTTTTAGAACACGTTATATAAAATAAAATAATTGTTTTCCATTTTAAAACTGTAAAAATATACAGGGTGTACCTTTAAAAGTTTGAAAAAAAGTCAAAACTGCGTCACGAAAAAAAAATTAAAAGAATATCTGATATTTGTATAAAAGTTACTGCAGGAATTTTACACCTTGCTACTTAAAAACACGCTGTAGCGAGTAAACAACGCTGGATAGAGAATTGCGGTATTCACCAGTAAGTTTGGCTTGAAAGTTAAAGCCTCGCAAAGGGGAGCCAGTTTTTGTGTAAAATATAACGAATTGTTAGTTTTCTATAAAAAACGTCGAATTTGGCCCACCATGTACACTTGAAGTGTATCAATAACTTTTCTAGACAGCAGTAAAAATTTATATAAAAAGCCTGTAAAAATCGGCTTTATTAAAAATGTACCTACAATACAATAAATTGCACAATAGACTATCGTCGTACTTGCGTATAAAAGGAACATCGGGTGTGAGATCACAATAAATAAATAAATAAATAAATAAAATATACACTATGTCCTATAAGTATTATTCCTAGTGATAATAGATTCAAATACATATTAACTTTTATATTAGGTGAGAACATAGTTAAAAATGCAAAAATCTTACTACAATTAATTAAATTTTCTAGAAACATGACTTTTACAAAGACATCTTAGAATGTATGAGCATTTCTACAGACTCCACATCCTAAAGCAAATTCTTCGCCAGTCGGTGGGTGCTTCACATGAAGTGGGCATTCATCACCTTCAAGTTGACTTGCCCTCGGTCCTAAAAAATATTTTTTTTCTTAATAAGAATAAGTTCCTTCGGTTAAAACTCCCATAGTTAAATATGGTAACGAATTCTGATTTGGCAAAATATTTTATACAGTATGTCCACAGATGAACTTTACCTATGGACTTTACAAAAGTAATAGTTAAAGGAAGTCGTGTATGGCAAAGGCTTTTGCTTCTTAGAAAAACAAGATTCACATTGAGAAATATGTTTTATCATGTTTAGAGACCCTAAAAACTACAAAAAAGTAAAGATAGACCAAGAGAAAACTGGCAATATTTTTAATAATTCAGCAAAATTTCAGAAGGTTTTTAAAATCGAATAAGCATTTTTGCTATTGTAAAGTCCATCCGTGATATTACTGTATAGGATACTGAGTTTTGCATCTTTTTGCAAATTGGGATGTGATCAGATAGTGGCTTCCCAAACAAATTTAAATGAAATATTATTTAGGTATATTAAAAAGCAACAAAAGTTTCAAAGGTGTAACGATAAAGTACATCTTTTTATTTTTTTACATTTTCTATGGTTGATTAAGATGATATAGACTCACAGAAAATGAATTGTATCCGCAGTTGGTTTCTTGTGAAACATTTTTTAAATATTAATACTAAATAGGAAAATTGCTTTTTAATGTTTCAAAAATTATTAGAGCATTACTCTACAATTGTTTCGCCTTTCTAGGGCTTCATCGAAGAGTACTTCGTATACTAAATTTAGAAAAGAGAAATATTCATAAACAGAACCATTAAACACGTTTTCCCAAAAAGGTCTATAAAATATTAGGGTTTTTATTATGCGGCCCAGATGTAGCAATAACTATTTTTATTTTCAATATATTGATAGACTTATAAGAGAGACGGTTAATGAAAAGTTCAGTTACAATACAACACACAATATAATAAATTAAGTAGGCTAATTTCAGAAAAAAACAATTTGTATACAAATACCATAGTTAACAATAGCCATCAAGAGATGTTTAAATTTTATCCAAGAGTGGTAAACCTTTCCAATATTACCTTTACACCGGAAGAAATGTCTTTACTCGAAAAAGGTTTAAAATACTCTCCTCATATGTTTAACAAACAGGAGCTAGAATCTTTAGCTGTAAACACAGAAATTGCAATTAACTCGTTAGATAATATAACTATAGAAGATAAAATTGATTTAGCTAAATTGTTTAATAATATTAATATTCCAAATGGCAGTAAAGGAGAAGTTAAATGCATCATAAGTTTAAAAGATAGATTAGTTCAAAACAACTTAATTCTTTGCAAAGCAGACAAAGGTAACACAGGTTACAATTTTAACTAAAATAGACTATATTAATAAGGTAGAACATTTATTAGAAGACAGCAATATAATTAAAATACCAAATGACCCCACAAACAAACATCAATCTGAAATTATTAAGATACTTAAAGATAGTCCCATCATCACACAAAATCAACCATATAAGCTTAAAGTAATGAACCCTTCGACACCTCTATTATATGGTTTACAAAAATTCACAAAGAAAATAACCCCATTAGACCGGTCATTTCATATGTTAACGCTCCTTGTTATAAACTTGCAAAAGAATTAAGTAAGATACTACCCGATTTAATTAATTTTCAGTCCCCGCACTCAATAAAAAATTCTTTTCAATTTATCGAATTTACGAAGGACCTAACGATTCCAAACAATTCAAAATTAGTTTCTTTTGATGTAAAAAGTCTTTTTACCTCAATTCCAATAAAAGAAGTTATAGAAATTTTAAACAACTTAATCGGTGCTTCTAACTTAGATATTAAAACAAAAACAGAATTAAAAAATGCAGTTCGGACATGCCTAAATCAAAATTCTTTTAAATTTAATGGTGAATTTTATAAACAAAATGATGGCCTACCTATGGGCTCTCAATTTCTCCTTTATTGTCGGAAATTTTTATGGCACATTTTGAAAAAGTTTTATTTAACTCTAATAACCAACTAATTAAACACATGTTTTATTGGAAAAGATATGTAGACGATGTTTTTGCATTTGGAATAGCACAGAGAGAAATTTAGATAGAGTTTTTAAATTTTCTAAACTCAATAAATAACGGCACTGGAAAAGGAAATAAAAATGAGATAATTTTTTGGATATAAACATTAAAAATATTGACAACCACATTGAATTCGATATTTACAGAAAACCAACGACGACAGACACGGTAATAAATTACGCATCGAACCAATCATGGAAAATAAAACTATCTTCTTTTCGCTAGTTTTAATTCACGAGACTTGTCACTTTTCCCAACTAAGTCAGTATCAAATTTTAACAAAGAACTCTGCATTATTAAGCCGACTAGCAAGAAACAACGAGATAAAGAATCATTATTGATAAATTGTTAACAAAGAAAAAACAAAAAGTTAATTTAGCACAAAGAGTTCTATAGTATTACAGAACCTAAAAACAATAATTTTAAGTTTATCAATTATATACCAAACATCAGTAATAATGTATCAATAGACTAGATAAGTTGGGCCAGTAAAACTGTGTCTGTAAATAAGAGTAACCTAGGTAGATTATTAGTTAACAATAAAAGACAGAAACAGAAAAATTAGATATGTCAGGGGTTTATAAAGTTAATTGCGCGAGACTGTAATGCGGAATATATTGGTCAAAGTGGAAGGAGCATAAAAACAGAATAAAAGAGCACAAAACATCAATTTTAAATGGTTTAAAAAACACAGGCATTTCAACACATTGTATAGAACAAAACCACTTTATAGATCTTAATAATGTCAAACTACTCCATAGAGAAAACAAAGGTAAAAAATTAAATTTATATGAACAACTAGAAATTAAAAAATCACTTATAGACAATACAACTCTTTCTACTAATGATCAAATAAATTTCGCAGATATGCCAATTATAAATAAATTTATTACCACATCTGGGCCACATAATAAAAACCCTAATAATATTTTATAGACCTTTTTGGGAAAAACGTGTTTAATGGTTCTGTTTGTGAATATTTCTCTTTTTCTAAATTTAGTATACGAAGTACTCTTGATGAAGCCCTAGAAGGCGAAACAATTGTAGAGTAATGCTCTAATAATTTTGAAACTACTTATACTGGATCCACTAAGGTCGACTACCTATTTAGTTAAGTTTAAGTGCAATAAACCAAGAAAGAAGAACTTTTAAATGATCTTTATATCACTTTATAAAAATAATTTTTTGAATTGTTTTTGAGGCGAGTCTTATAACTAATCCCAAAAAAAATCTCAATTTTCTTCCTGCTTCTAGGTATTATTCATTAATTACATAAATTAAGATTACTTACAGTCTGTTTGGGCATACATCTATTTTAGGTTTTTATTTTGTTTCCACAGTCGAACTTGTCATTTTATTTACATTCACCATTCTACGCCATATTTGAATACTTATGTTTAGATTTATTTTTGAGAATTATTTGGAATTGCATTTACAAAATCAATCTTTTTGGACAGTTTATATTTTCTAGTTTAACATTAAACTACAAGGTAAAAATAATAATTTTCTTTTGGTTGTCCCAATAATTGAACTTTTTTATTCAGTGTGGGGCTCCGGGGCAATGAGCCTGTAGGCCCCCTCAAAGTAAAACTGAATGGATTTTATACATACCCAAAAAAAGGTCCTTTATCAATAAAATATGTACCTTTTCTTCAATGTGGGGGCCCTGGGCCACTGCCTCGCTTGCTCCCCTTAAATCCGGTCCTAATCAGGTGTTATTATAATTTTAATAACGTTTTTAAATAACATTCATTTTTATTCGATTTCAAAATGTATCACCAGAATAGAGATTTTAGAGTTTTTGTATATAAGAGCTTTAGTGCTTTAGATATAATAAAATAAAGCAAAAATCACCTGTTAACTAATACAATGAAACTGCTTTAAAATAGTTTTATTAATATTATTAGGGTAGTTGTCGTGGTATAGGTGTAGCGTCAAAAATTCTATATTTTTGTATAAGTATTAAAGAGATTATAATACAATTACCCTTAAAATTTGATGATTGACTTCATAGAATCTGAGTTAAATTTAATAAAAAATTAGATATTTAACATCTATGGTATACGCTTTTTTTCTGTATCCATTTCTTAGTTATTAAAAAAACTGTCAGATATCTTCAAAAAACTAACCATTAAACAACTTTAACGGATCTGTTTTAAGTCAAAAAAATAGAACAATTTTTGATCATCTAATTATCAATAATATAAGAAAGAACATACTAGCGAGTCGGGCAGAAAATCTTGATAACGCTGTAAGCCAATATCGATATTATTTACGAGGTAAATTTAAATGGGTAAAAATGTAAATACAAAATACTGAACACTGTACAACTGAACAGTAACCAATAAATCTCTTGGTGGCGCAAAAGCGACGTTGCCGGATCAAATCACTGATTGATGGATTTGCCAATATAATTACCTGCGCGAAACAAAAGTTTCATTTCATGGTCGAAAAACGGGTTTGTGCGCAAACAAATCGAGGGTGAACGCGGCTGGCTATCCGCATTATCGGAAGAATTTACGACTCCTTCTCTGGGTTTTTCGTTCGAAGTACGGTAGCTAATGAGCGTCACGGTCAGAACGCGGACGGAGGGCACGGTGTGTATTCTCCCAGTGCGCATGTTCGTCCACTCTTGATTTGTTTACTGCGCGAGGTCGTAAAAATCCGAAAAATGCTTATTGCCACTGCGGATCTCAATGTGGGTTATCTATGGATCAAATCTACATATGAATTTTGTATGAGTAACGTCTTAATGGGTAATGTCTTGCATAAAAATTATGGACCACTTAGCTACAAGCTCGAGTACTTTTACGGCGCGCATAATCTAAATTTTTCTGATTATACCACGACAACTACCTTAAGTAGAAAACAACTACTGATATATAAAAGTGCTAGAGCTCCCTCTGAATTTTAATTTTTTACCCACCTGCAGGACACATTGGAAGCTCGCTTTTAGCCAAATTAGTAACTCTCTGAAAATCATCGTGGCACGGATTGCAAAAGTGTGTTGTCCCAAAACAGAAAAAGACCGCCACCGAACAACAATAGCGACATTTATATTCCAAGAAGTCCGCACCGTGCTTAGGACACATTTGCGCTCTCGCAACATCGCTGCAAGCTCCGCAAACTAATTCAGCAGGATCGTAGCGGTCACCAGCATCCGCATCGCATCGCGCTTCGCCGCCGTAATATGCCTGAAAAAAAAGTTAGACATAAGCACTAAAAAGAATATAAGAGAACATGCTAGTTTATGTAAGACCTCGGCTACGATACAAGCAGTGAGCGGCAAGCGGCAGATAGACAAGCGCCTTTGATCTTTATGTTAGCATAAAATAATTTATGTTTTTTAATCAGTCAGCGGCAACATACGTGAGCGTTAAAGCGCCGGTACCGCACTATGGAATTTTTGAGAAAATTTTGGACAAAATTAGATATCATGGGAAGGGCGACTCGTAGATATTCGATTTTTGCACGAAAATGTAGTTGATGTATACTCTCCCAAAAAAATCATAAGTGCACTGTGGTTATTTCTCATTAAAATGGGAGATTTTCTGACACATTTTGCATTAAAATAAATTAACTTAAAGGTATTAAAAATATTTTTTAGGCAAATTTCAACTTTTTGAAACCTACAGAATAATAACTAAAAAAAGTACCATTCAAGAGAAATTTGAGAATATAGGGATATTACTACCTAAAGGTGAATATCGAAAATATTATGATGATAACGAAACTTATTTTGACGCTTTACTTTGGGTCTAAAAATTATTGAAAAAATTTTTTAATTTGAAGACGTGAGTGGATGACGCTGTTATGTGACATTTTGTTACTTTTTTCGATATTTGTACTGCAATAAGTTTGTAATTTGCCCATTTTAACTCAAAAGAAGTCATTTTTTTAAAATAAAAATATCAATATTTTGTCTGGTGATGTAAAATCCGTGAAAAAAGAAACAAAAAAATCCATGTCCAAACATGTTAAAATTTGAATTTCTCAAAACAAGTAAAGGGAAATAACACCTTCATCCACTGACGTTTTTAATTAAAGTCAGCTTTCGATTTGATAACATTTGTAATATTTTCTAGGTGTTTTGATGCTTGTAGAGCAATATAAGATTTTTTTTTGAAAATTTCAGATATTAATGAGAAATAACCACAGGGCACTTATGTTTTTTGTAAAACTATTTTTCTTAAATAGATAATTTCATGAACTACATTCTCGTGCAAAAATCAAATAGCTACGAGTCATCCTTCCTGAGATATCTAATTTTTCTAAAATTTTCTTAAACATCCTATAGTGCGCAGCTTGTGGCTTAAAGGTACACGCACCTACAACGGGATCGGACGGACAGTACGGATCGGAAAAAATAGTTTTAGTGAAATTAAAAAAGCAGCGCACGTATAAGCGGACGGTAGGCACCGGATTTAAAAAATCCCGTGAGAATATAGCAACTTAAATTAAAATCCGGCCGAGACCGTTCCATATGTGCGATACAGATCAGAAATTATGTTATTTGACAAGTATTTAAGCCAATTCCTACCTGGAGGTTTTAACACAGGCGTTTTTACCCCCAGTAAAGAAGTGCTGACTTTTAAAATTCACCCATGACTTATCCATGACTCGCATGTGAGTGTGTGTCATTTAATTTTACTAAAATTATTTTTTCCGATCCGTACCGCTTGTCCGATGCCGATGCGCGTACCTTTAACCGAACAAATATTATCAAAGGCAATTTCTTATACAGCGTGTTACATAATATCATTAAAAAAATTAAGGCAGGTTCTACTATCAATAATATAAAAAAAAATTCAATGGGTTCAAATTGCTCGTTCTCAAGATACAAGGTGTTAAACATGTAATTTTTTTTTTAATATCTAACAAATCCTTTACTTATGCTGTTTTAATTAGGCAATGTTATTTATGGCATTAATAGTCGAGTTAATGAAGCTCTAAAACAGGCAATCGTTGAAAGTCCCCTATAACAGCTCCGATTTTGATCCTTTTTTTAACTTTTTTTATGTCATTTAAAACCAAAAACCCCTTAGATGGGGAAAATAGTTATTTTTATTTTTTAAATAATATAAATGTTATTTATACAGGGTGTCCACTAACTTTTTCAAAAAACTTTAAGAGGTGATTCTCCAACAAAAAATAAGAAAAAAACTTTATGAGATCATATGTCCAAAACGTTCTACTTTTGGAACTACAGGGTGTTAAAATTTAGGAAAAACAATGGCTTTTTACAATAACTTTTTACGAATACAGATATATTTTGGGAAATTTGGGAGACGTCTTATATACATCAAAGGACATTTCTTGACATACAAGAAAAAAATAATTTTTATCAATGTCGTCCGTGAGGGATTTACTGAAAGTATTTAAAAAAAGGGTACGTCACTGAATTTTCTCAAAAGAAAATATTATTTCGGATTTCCGTTAAGTTTTAAACAAATTTGGTTTCTTGACTTTTTTATTTGATGTAAAGTTTTCGCGTAAAAAAATAAAAATCATTTCTCAGCATGGTGAAATCGCTACCAATTTAGTATATTATGGTAGTCATGTTAAGAGTACCTATGTACATAGTTAGCTTCACCAATCATTATATAAATTAAAAGTTGAAACAATAATGTATTGACTAATCTTTCGCGTGAAAAATTAATTATTTTGATTTAAACAATATACAGGGTGTTGATTTAAAAACTTACCACTCAAGTTATCTGCGAAAAGAGACAGATTTGAGAAAATCGACCAAACACGTCAAGATATTTATCGAGTGGGAACGTTTTTTACAAAAAATTGGACGGCGCTCCTTCACCGTCTTAACCCCCAGGGCTACCACCCCAAAATTTTTAAATGAGAAGGGGGCTCGAGTAATACATTGTTTTAAAGCTCCTGACGAGTACTTTATAACCCTAAAATATAAAGTCAATATCTTCACCTTCTACAAAATGACGGTACATAATTTATGGTAGGGGAGCCCAAGAGGGGATTTCGGGATTTACTACAGCACGGTACATTAATATACCGGAGGATACCTTGTACCCGGTTAAGTACCTTCACCAAATATGAGCCCCGTATACAGGGCCGATCATAAAAACCAAAAATATATCCATCAAAAATTGTCGAGCGCGTCAGATTAAGATAGGGTAAGTTAATTACATGCTAAACAGTGTATATTTCACTAATCTGACAATTTAAGAGTGACGTGAAGGAAAAAGAGGGCTACAAAGAAAAACGTCAGATTAACATTTTCGAGCGTGGCTATTTTTTTATTTTGAAGAAAATAATTCAGGGATAACTAAAAGTACATAATCCGATACAATCCGAATGATTTCCATAAGCCGAAATAATAGTATTTTTTGACATATTGAAAAGTCTATAGGCACTTCCCCACCGATGAAACGGTATACATTATATAACATTTTTTTCTTTTTATCATTTAAGCTTTACAACCCAATAGCTTTCTAGTCTATTTTCGCAGATAACTTGATTGGTAAGTTTTTAAATGAACACCCTGTATAATACACAATTATATCATAAAGTTTTAAAAAAATAAGATAATTATCATATAGAGTAATTAGGCACATGTTCCATTTGCATGCGTAGCTACAAGTACTTACTCTTGAGCATTTACACAGATAATATTAAAATAGAATGAAAAAATATTAAGCACTTAAGACGTGTATGAAAAATGTATCATCTTATTTTTAAAAATAAATATTTGGTTTTTGAGTAAACGGGGAGATGATATACAGGGTGTCCGGTTTTTGTTGTAATTGCAGGATATCTTGGTTATTAGTTTTTGAGGTAACAAAAGATGACACTAAAATATTTTTCATGGCTGTCTTTGTTTTTGACATAAAGGCGATTTTTTTTCTATTTTCGGACACCGTATTTCAGGTGCCTTGTACCTTAGAACAAAAGTAACATCGGATATTAGTTGATATCTTTAGGAAGAATCCAGTGGTGTCGTTATATATATTTTTTTAATTTTATATCTTTCGAAATATGATGAAACATATGATTTTTCTTATGGAACATTTTGTATATTTTTTAATTATTAAATTATAATGGATGAAAGCTTTTCAAAAATACATGATACCTAGTTATGTTATATTTTTAGACCCCAAATGATGTTTAAAATTTAAAATTAAATTTTACATAGTGGGCCATAATATAGATTTTTATATCCAAAGAGAAAATTAGCCCTCAGTTCATACTTTGTTTACATTTTACAGCAACATCCGAGTTTTAACTATTTTACCCTGTCCAGCACCTGATTTACCCTCAGTTTCTCAAGTTTTATTTACCTATTAATTAATTAAAGACTGATTATTTTGGATTACCTTTGCTGCGTTTATATTTAACTGTGTATAAAATCAGTATGTATCTATAATTTTTAGAAAAACATTTGATTTCTATATTATGGTCCTACTATGCCAAATTCATTTTTAAAACTAAAAACATCAATTTGGGGTCTTAAAGTATAAAATAACTATTAAGTATTATTTATTTTTAAAAAATTCTCATCTACCATAATTTAATAATCAAAAAATATACAGGGTGTTCCATAGGAAAAATAATGTATTTGGTTCATATTACTAAAAATATAAAATTTAAAAAATCTTTCTACACCACTGGATACTAGGGACTAACTACGTAAAACTACGTTTTAATATCAGTTTTTACTCTTGTTGTAAGATACAAGACAACTTAAATACGAGGAGGGTCCCAAAATTCTTTAGGATGGTTCGTACGAAAATGGAACAGCATGTAAAAAACACTTTTTGATATTCCAACGAAATCTCCCTTACCTTGCTACACTTGTAGCACACGTAATAAGCATATCTATCCATTGCGTACGAGGCAGGATCGTTGTAGAATCTTGCTCCCGGAGTAGCGACTGCTTCAACAGTATGCAACCCTTCATACTCCAGTCTCATAAGCGCCTTGCGACGGACGTCTTTGTACAACTCCTGAATCGGTTGCAAGGCGTCTTCCAGTGTTGGGTGTTTCATATCAACCTAGAAAAAGTAAAGAGATCATAGCTCATTTTTAAGAATAACTTGCCGTATGTTGGAGCCATATTCAAGGTGAATTATGTAACGTATGGACGTACAAGAACACAGAGTTTAATTAACATTAAAATAATATAAACCAGTCAGTACAAGTGCATACTATAAATGACACAGTCACCGAATGTAGACGAACTATCAAAAATATTACATTATCTGTGGTAATCCTTATGAGTTTTAAATGGCAGGATAACTTTGATGTAACTTATACAGGGTGATTCAAAATCGATCACGAACCCTAAGGGGGTGATTCTACTTGACAAAATAAGGGTAGGGCTTTATATATATTTTTTTCAAAATGTTATTCGTTTTCGAGTTACAGTAGTAGGTCAAAGTTCAATTTTTATTTTGGTTTTTTCGCCATATTGCATTTATTTCTTAACCAATCCAGTTGATATTTGGCACACAAATCGAGCTTTGCAGATTCTAAAATTTTAAGACAAAAGTACTTGTTTTAAATACCGCCAAAGGGCACTTTACCTAACACTTAAAATTTATTTACATCATAACTTTTTATTTTGACAGATATCGCAAAGGTAGGGGTGCCATTTTATAGATAATCAAAAACTTAAAAAATAAGGTACTCCTTATTAAAGTCGATAAACCTCACTGTTTAGGCACCAATAGACATCAAAGTTTTTATCAATTTCAATCAAATTACCTACATATATAGGGTGTCCAGTAACTTAACGGACAAACTTTACGGAGCGATTCTACAACAGAAAAAAGAAAAAAACTTCATATAAACATATGTCCTAAACGTCTTAGTTTTTGAACTACGGTGTGTTAAATATTAAAAAAAAACACTTTTTTAAATTTTAACTTAATTAATACAGCAAAAAGGGCTGTTTACTAAAATTAAGATTGTGCAAGCAGATTTGTTCTATCTCTTTTAGTTTTTGCTATACCCTGCAAGGTCAACAAAAAGGCGCCACCCTGTACTGCCATAATTTAAGAGACTACCAGGTGGTCATAGACAAAGTGTAAAGAAATGCAATGAAAAAATTTTGTATGGAATAAAAATAATATCTATATGAGAACAAACACGTATGCAGAAATCTTATATCTTATTCTAGAGGACCCTCTAAACATAAATAAAAAAAAATCTAATAATAAAAAAATCTTTAAAAATAATTAAAATATAGGGGAAACTTTGTACCCGCCTGTATCTCGCAAACTATTAACTTTACCGTACCGGGGACTGCGACGGGAGGAAGGTTATGTAACATGGAAAAAATAGCAATATTTGATAGCAGTGTCGAGTCACTATATTTGTCAGGTGATGATCAAATCAGTAGCGTCTAGAACTTGTGCTTTTCGTTTGGCAAGTTATATTTTTGAAAGTTATGTTTTCTAATATTTTTTTATTAAAAGTTAAACAGGTTGTTTCTTGACATAGAAGTGTTGTGTAAACGGTTGTTTTAAGAATAAGTGTATTTCTTCGGCACTGGTGTTGACAGTAATAACACGACCAAAAAGGTACTTGATGACCTAAAATAAGGCCGCCAATATGGCATCTATGCCGCAATAATAATCATTTAGCTCTGGTTATAACTAAAGCCAACCATACCCGCCTTAATCAAGATTATTTGTTTGACCTCCGAACAGTGCGGACGTCGCGTAGAAAATTACAAAATTCTTCCCAGTATGGTGGATAGAGGAGCTGTACGGGCGTTTTTACCTTCGGGGTTCGCTAAATTCTATTCTATTTCTATTTTTTTTCTTGGTTTTGGTCCCTTCAGGTCCAATCCACCACTCTCCCTCTTCCGGTCTATGCTTTCCAGGGCTTCGTCGGCGGAAAATCTGGATAATCGAGCTCGTAGCTCCCAGAAATTCCAAAGAAACCAAATAATTCAACGTTCGATGCAATGCATAAATTGTTGACTGTCAAACCAGGATCTGCTACTGGTGTTACGTATAACCTTCACTTTCACTACTGACAGTTCCCATGGCACGCCTATCCATTTCCCGCCATTTGAGAAATACCTCGTGTTCACCACCACACAGGATACCATCAGCTTATAGGAATCTTCGCTCACAGCGCTTAGATCCAGAAGAAAGATGCCGTCAATTTAGCGTGAATCTTTCCTTGATCCCCGAAGGTAAAAAACGTTCGTACGACACCTCTAGCCGCCACTCCGGGAAGAACTTTGTAGTCCTCTACGCACGTCCACACTGTTCGGAGGTCAAACAAAGAGTCCGGATCGCTAAATTGATGGCTTCTTCTTCCTGTAACCTGATGTTTTCTAAGTTTGGTGGTGTGCACGTGTTTTAGTAACGGCCGAGGATGGTGGCCCCCTCCACCGGAAGCGTCTTGGTTTGAGAGCTGTCTTTTTATGCATCGCATCGATTTATTTTATTTTTTTTATTTCTGGGAGCTACGAGCTTGATTATCCAGTTTTTCCACCGACGAAGCCCTAAAAGCATAGTCCGGAAGGGGGAGAGCTGGTGAATTAGACCTGAAGGGCCAGAGCCAAGAACAAAAATAGAGTAGAATAGAATACTCGCCTTAATGCACAGGGCCAACGAGAGGGCGTTGAAGGTGGTACAAATTACCGGTGCCCGGGCTGAAGGGTGGAGAGGCGCGCAGGATAAATGTTTTTTATTTGATTTTTTGCTTATCGACTTTTTTTTGCTTTTTTGTATAAAGGAGGCCCGAAATAAAATTAAATGCAAAGAATATAGGTTTGTAGTAGGTGACGACCTCTTTATTTCGCTCTTCAATTTTTTTCTAGTATTAAGAGGGCCCGTACTTTTATTTGTACCAGGGTCCTGGTAATGCAATGGTAACGGAAACTCATAGCAAAACCGATTCTTAAGGATTGTCAAGACTTTGGCTAAGCAGCAAACGGTACTAATTTTTCACATTTACTCTTTAGTCATATTTTAAAGGGTAAAAAATGAAAGAATAATGATATTTTTGGTTTAATTGCACACAAACTTAAAACCTTGAATAATAAAAACATATTGATAAAAATGAATGAAGCCTAATACTTTAGGCTAATCGGTACTTGACAATAGGTGTTTGTTTATATAATCTCTTAGTAATACAATACAAAATAATTTCCAACGCATGTAATTGCCATTTTATTTTTAAAATACTTTTGGAAATCCCATAAGTACCCCAAATAAGATAAACTATTTTAGCATAAAAAATAAAGTACTTTAATAGGGTAGACTAAATTTTTTGCGAAATTAGACTTAAGGGCTTACATCCGATTGTAATTTTTTAAAAATCAATTTTGTTTTATTTTGCATCTTTTGAATGTATATACAGTGTGTATATACTAAAGTTATCTACATATAGGAAACTTGTTATTAACTTTACGAAAAAAGTCATTCTTTATAAAAAGTCCTGCATGGTCTAGAACCTAAAATGTATTCATCAGATATTAATTAATTTTAGTGATAAACGGGGTATTTAAAAAATAATGAATTTCGGGAGAAAGTACCGTTATTTTTGACAATATTGAAAATTGTTATAAAGAAAGAATGGTTAGAAAAAAAATAACTTTGAATTATGCAAACTCGTTCATTTACAAAAAAACATTAATTTTTTTTTTAATAAAAACTAAATTTGTTTAAGTAAACACATATTTCGAAATGTAATATCTAAAGGAAGCTTAAGAACTGCCAAAATAGCGAAAAGTTACAGAAACGCTCGTTATCGCATAAAAAAATAGAAGTTTTTTTTTAATATTTAACACACCGTAGCTCAAAAAACTAAGACGTTTAAGACATATGTTTATATGAAGTTTTTTTCTTATTGTCTGTTGCAGAATCGCCCCGTAAAGTTTGTCGGTTGGGTTACTGGACACCCTGTATGAATGTAGGTAATTTGATTGAAATTAATGAAAACTTTGATGTCTATTGGTGCCTAAACGGTAAGGTTTATCTACTTTAATAAAGATTACCTTATTTTTTAAGTTTTTGATTGTCTATAAAATGGCACCCCTAGCTTTGCGATATCTGTCAAAATAAAAAGTTATGATATAAATAAATGTTAAGTTTTAGGTAAAGTGCCCTCTGGCGGTATTTAAAAAACGTACTTTTGTCTTAAAATTTTAGAATCTGCAAAGCTCGATTTGTGTGCCAAATATTAACTGGATTGGTTAAAAAAATGCAATATGGCGAAAAAACCAAAATAAAAATTGAACTTTGACGGCTTGTAACTCGAAAACGAATGACATTTTGAAAACAAATTATATAAAGCTCTACCCTTATTTTGTCCAATTAGAATCACCCCCTTAAATTTCGTGATCAATTTTTGAATTACCCTGTATTAAATTTGCTAGATGTACCAGGTGTCAAGTTATAAATTTACACCTCCCTTAACTTTGTTATTTTTCATCGTACAAAATAGTTAAAATCATCAGTTTGTTGGGCTAATTCTGTAGTTTCCGAATTAATCATCAGATTTTTATTATCTCTTAAAATATACAAGGTACCACAAAAGTACGTTTTTTTTTTAAATGGAACACTTTTAAAAACCTTTGAAAAAATGCCACATTTCATATACCTATCTCAATTAGTTTTCGAAATATGGCCATGCAAATCTGATGAATTTTTAATTCCCATTAAAAACGTAATAAACTTACATCCACCTAACTTTTTTATTTTTTAACGCAAAAAGAAATAAAAACACCATTTTGTTACGATGATTTTGTAGTATCTGTATATAGAATCACCATTTAAAAGATAAGTTAAAGACCGTTATAAAAATACCATATTTTTGGGTCTATCTTTAATGGTGTTGAAACTAATAAAAATAGATATATCAAATGTGGTATTTTTTAAAGCCCTTTAAAAGATCTTTTTATTAGTGATATAATATACAGCGTGTTCCATTTAGAAAAATTATACTTTTGTTTGTTAAGGGGGTTTACAACCGGATGTAACCCCTTAAAGATAACACACTAAAACAAAAGCTTTTCATTATTGTTTCACCTTTATTTAAAGGGTAAAAATAACCAACAGGCATTTATCAGTTGGTTATTTTAGCTTTAAGTATTTACATTGATTGACTATGACTATACAGGTTGTCCCACCGGAAACTGCTGCGATCGATTTCTCAAAAAAGCGAGTCTTACATTTTTAAAATATTTGAAAACATTATAAAGACACTGGGGGACATACAACTAAAATATTTTGACACTTTTGCCATTTTCGGTTTTACTGGAAGTTAACGTCAACTTCTTATTTTTTCACCATACACTATATACCGGGTGACAATGAAATTACTATCTAGCAATTTATTTTCTTCAGTGCAATCGTATAGTTTTCAAATTAAGGGACGTTATATTGTATCACTCAATGCCAATTTTAGATATAATAGGATCTTTGTATTACTTCCGGTTTAACCGGAAGTGATATAGACCTTGATATTTTAAATGAAACACCCCGTATACTTTTAGGATTTGAATTTTGTAGGTCCTTCGTAAAATAAAATTTTCTATAAATGCATAACCCATCTTTTTAGTTTTACAGAAAATGGCGTTTGCAAATGTCCAGACGATCGCACAATTTGCAGTTTTATGGAAAAACAAATGAACATAACAAAAATTTAAAATGCTTAACATAGTTCTTTTAAAAGACTCTACCTTTTGAGACCATTATAATACTACTTCCTGTTTAACCAGAAGTACTGTAAAATTTGAACTTCTAAGTATGATAACCCTGGTAATTTTAATGGAAAACCCTAAATATTTTTTAAGATTTAAATTCTTTAAGCTATTACTGATATAAAACCTATAATATACCCATAACCCATCTTTTTTAGTTTTAGAGAAAACGCGGTTTTATGAATATTGTGTCGTCGTCTAGACCTTTTTAAACGCAGTTTTCTCTAAAACTAAAAAAGAATAGGTTATGGATATATTAAAAGTTTCACATCAGGAATACCTTAAAGAATTTAAATCTTAAAAATATATAGGGTGTTCCTTTAAAATTACCAGGGTTATCATACTTAAAAGTTCAAATTTTCCGGTTAAACAGGAAGTGGTATTATAATGGTCTCTAAAGGTAGAGTCTTTTAAAAAACTATTTTAAGCATTTCAATTTGTTATGTTTATTTGTTTTTCTATAAAACTGCATATTGTGCTATCGTTTGGACATTTTCAAACGCCATTTTCTCCAAAACCAAAAAAGTTAGGTTATGGATATACGCAAGGTTTTATATCAGTAATGACCTATAGAATTCAAATTCTAAAAAATATACAGGATGTTTCATTTAAAATATCAAAGTTTATATCACTTTCAGATAAACCGAAAGTAATACACAGATGCAATTATATCTAAAATTGGCATTCAGTGATACAATATAACGTCCCTATATCTGAAAACTATACGATTGCACTAAAGAAAATGAATTGCTGGATAGTAATTTCGTTGTCACCCGGTATATTTTTTATATGCGTATTTCTTTTTCATATTTTATTTATGGTAGTCTATACCAAAGTTCAACTGTTTTTGACTTATTTTAAATTTTATGTTAAAAATAAAGTTTGCAAGCCATTAGATAGTCATCAATTTTTTCTGGTAGGTTAGACGTTTATAGAATACGGAACGTAGAATTTTTCTGAAAATTTACCATCTTACATCTCTCTTACCTGTTCTATCGTTCCAAAATATTTCGGTATTGCGACGTTGCCGCTTCTATCAAAAATGTCCTAGAAACTTTATTTTTTAAATGGAACACCCCTATATTAACAAGTTTTTATATTCGCCCTTTTATTATAATACTTTTTTGTTAATATTGCCCTATACCTATCTCTATCGATTTTCGAGATAAAAATAATTTGTGTTAAATATGGTCCAAAACATGGCCCTAATTAAACTTTAGTAAATAAGTGCGCTCAATTCACGAAAAGTTGATGTTTTGGTGGTAGTTTAGACAGACACGATGTATTTAATTTACATCGAGAAATCGACTCCATATCATACAGGGCGTGCTAAAATTACCTCTATTATTTCCGTTTTTCCTAAAAGGGGTCAAAAGATCATTTTTTCAATCGAAACCCCTGTATATTACTCAATAAAATAAAAAATGGAAAAGAACGTTTTAAGATGACATATCATGTCCCTATACCTAAATCATCAAGTTTTCTTAATACAGCCGCTTTTTTGTGAAAAATGATTTTTTAAATAATTTAATTTTAAGTAACCATGGAAATATCAAGCCTATGACAGCTTAGCGACTTTCATAGGTAGCTTATAAACAGTTATTGACAGTCTTTAAAATAATCTTCCAAAATGAAACGTGACAAAAAATGGTTTCCAGAAAAATTTTAACTAAATGTTTTCTGTATTTTCAAGAAGAATAAAATTAGCTTTTTTATTTATGATGACACACTTAATGCTGAGAGATATCTCGAAATACTAAGGAAGACTGTTACCGTTTTTGTCGATAATTTGTCTTTAGAGGAATATAGGAATTCGTGGTTTCAACTGCACGGATTGCCAGCTCATTGCACCCAGGAAGTTTCCAGGGAACTTTACGAAATGTTTGACGATCGTTGGTTTAGGCGCTTGGGGCCATGGGATTGGCCACCGGGATCACCCGATCTCACGCCGCTTGACTTTTTTTGGGCCGTTTTTAAAGGAAGGGTGTACATTACTCCAGTGCCTACTAAAGAAAAGCTGCGACGGCGAATAGTGTGGTGTATTGAAGATCTGAATCCCCATCAAATTGAAAAAGCAAGCACGAGTCGTGTACAAAAGCACATTTTAAAATGTTTAGAATGTAATGGACAACATTTCCAGCATTTATTTTAAAAAATTGTTATTTTGTTTACAATTTTGTTATTTTTATTCGTCTTAATTATGTTATTTTCTGTACTTTCACATGTTAATTGAATTATTTTGTAGTCGTACAAACTTCCTTTCGTTCATTGGTGTTAATTCAGGATACATTTGGTTAAATTTTTTGCAACTTCTGGCAATGATTTGATCACACTCTCCGTGTATAATAAATAATTTTATAAGAACTTCGTTTGAATAATTAGTATTTGCGTTCATTTTGGAAGATTATTTTAAACACCGTCAATAACTCTTCAAAAGTTACTTATAAAAGTCACCAAACTGTCATAAGCTTGATATTTCCATGGTTACTTAAAATTAAATTCTCTAAAAATATTTTTTTACAAAAAAGCGGCTATTATTAAGAAATCTTGATGATTTAGGTATAGGGATATGATATGTCATCTTAAAGTGTTCTTCTTCATCTTTTATTTTATTGAGTAATATACAGGGGGTTTCATTTGAAAAAATGATTTTTTGACCCCTTTTAAGAATAACGGAAATAATAGTAATTTTAGCACGCCCTGTATGATATGGAGTCGATTTCCCGGTGTAAATTAAATACTTCGTGTCTGTCCAAACTACCACCAAAACATTAACTTTTCATGAATTGAGAGCACTAGTTTACTAAAGTTAAATTAGGGCCATGTTTTGGCCCATATTTAACACAAATTATTTTTTATCTCGAAAACCGATAAAGATAGGTATAGGGCAATATTAACAAAAAAGTATTACAATAAAAGGGCGAATACAAAAACTTGTTAATATAGGGGTGTTCCATTTAAAAAAGAAAGTTTCTAGGACTTTTTGATAGAAGCGGCAACGTCGCAATGCTAAAAATATTTTAGATCGATAGAACAGGTAAGAGAATGTAAGATGCTAAATTTTCAGAAAAATCCTGCGTTCCGTTTTCCATAAACGTCTAACCTACCATCGACCGTGAATCACCCTTAGAGCAACACTTTGATAAAATTTACATATACCGATTTTATAATACTAAATGTAAGATATCGCTTTTAAATACATTGTGTTTTAAAACATCAAAGTAGGCTGCTGTCATCGGCGACAACGGCGCTTTTGGATGATCAAGCCAGATCATGTCATTTTGTCATTAAGTTTTAACTGTAAATAAGTAATGTCAAAAGTAAAGCAACATTTTAATTAGTTCATCAAATGATAATGATGTTTTCGGTGAAAGTAGAGAAAAAAAATAGTTTTGTAAAATTAGTTTTTTTATATTTTGAACATTTTTGTGCTGAATTAATTATGCCGAGAGGTATTCCAATTTCAAAAGACCTAAAGCAGAGAGTTGTGAATGCTTTCAGGGAAGGTAAAAAGCAAGCTCCATATATCAAGACAATTTGATTTACCCAGTTACAGTGTAGTATCTAAAATAATTTCATCCTATAATGAAAGGGGACATTTAGAGAATCTGACTCAAAAATCGGGAAGACCAAGAAAACAACAATATGGACCGACAGACGCATTAAAAGAATTTCTCAAAATGATCCTTGGAAGTCTGCAATCTAGAATTATTGCTGAAGTTCCAGGAATTATGGTTGGTCCACGGACTGTTCAGTGAAGGTTGGTAGAGGCAAAGTTGTTTAGTAGACGCCCTTCGCTAAAAGCCGCTAGTTTCGGGAAGAAACAGAGCAGCAAGACTTGCATTTGCACATCGGCATTTAAACTGGACAGTAGACGATTGAAAAAGTTCTTTTAGTGACGAAACGC
>JACEGR010009220.1:0-28723 GCA_014170235.1 Listronotus bonariensis
GGCTGGTAGGACAATGGTAGGTCCTGAGCCCTACTGTGGTATTCCATCATGCCAGGTAAGGTCATCCATTAGATCATGGATTATGAGGGAATCACAAGACTGGTGGAGGAGAACACCAGGACAGCGTCAGGCGAAAGTGTTCATCAAGGCTTACTCGCCAGAATTTACAAAAGACCTTCTGAATTATAACCGGAAGGCAGTAAGAATAATAGTGGGTCAACTGACAGGTCATTGCAGACTGAATAAACACCTGGAAACTATGGGCCTGGCAGAAGAAAACCTATGTAGGTTCTGCCAGGAGGAGGAAGAAACCGCAGAACACGTATGGTGCTACTGCGAAGCCCTTTGTCGTCTGCGGTTTGCAAGGCTGGGTGAAGAAAAACCTAAAGCGGCAAGATATACCAAGGGGCCAGTTTCAAGCTTGTGGAGTCTGATTAAACAGACCGGCTTGGATAGCGTGCTCTAACCTATGGACGGAGGACACACAATAAACCTGAGCAGGTTGCAGTGTTAGAGGATATGCAATCCACCTCCTAATCTAATCTAATCTAATCTAATGTTATGTATAACAGAAATGAAAATGAAAATCTTGCTTAAAGACAGCCTACATGGATTTGTTAAGAGCAAATCAACTTAAACAACAATGTTTTAGTTTATTTTTGAAATAACCAAGGCGCCAAAGTGCGAAGACATCCGTTTGGTGTTATTCCTCGACTCCTCAAATGATACATTTAATCATAAAATCCTTATTAAAAAAATCTATGGAAGTCGAGGAATGGCGTTGAACTCGGTAACTTCTTACCTCTCAAATAGACAAAACAGGTTTTTATTGACAAAGGAAACAAACGTGCATTTTTAAGAAAGTCCGAAATTACAGTAGGTATCCGGCAACGAGTTAATTGGACCTATGCTCTTTATTTTTTATGTCGACGATTTTTGGAAATACACCAAACAGATACTACCAGTATTATGACGAATTACGCCAATGATTCCAACTTTGGGACTTTTGGACAATGGCTACTGTTGTAAATAAAGCGGACAAATTGATGAGAAAAGCACTGGTTTAAAAGAAAAAAATAGTTCTTAATCAAAACAAGACAAATCTTTTATTCTTTAGAACAAAAACGTTTTTAGGAATAATGTTAGATAGTACACTCTGTTGGAAGGAACACATAAATTATGTTGAAAATAAATTAAATATAGTTTCACACAGTTTTACGGTTTTGACTTAATATTTGGACTTAGACAAAAATAATGGTGTAACATTCAAATTTTAAATTTAATATAAGGATATTAAGGTATGGTCTGGTATAGTATGGAGGTGTTAACAACCTGGAGCTCATACTTATCAGCCAAAAAGAGTATTGAGAATAATTCTTGGTTGGGGAATTTAGAGCAAATGGGCATCTCACCTTAAGGGTAACCTACACAGGAATTTTTATTTGGTTTCTACAAAAATAAACCACTTTTTAAAAGCAGCAAGCGACAAACCGCATATTTAACTAGATCTGTAAATTATATCTATCCACATCACAGACTAACTGTTACTGAAAACGGAGCATATTACAATTGTAAAATTTGTGATAGAGATCGTCGATTCTTCAACAGTCTGCCAAATCATGTTAAAATTATAAATTATACTGGTAAATTTAAGGAAGTTACCTTTAAGCTATTACTAGAGTTAGAACCTTATAACTTAAGCTTCCGGCAAACAGCAAGCGCGACGGGATAGCGGCGCAACACGTTTTAATACATTTAATCCTTGCCTAGCAGTCAAAAAGGCGCGTCACGTCGCCGCCTCGCCTGGCGGTTCACAGACGTGTTTTCATATAACATTGACGCGCTGATGTCCCGCTAACGTCACGACGTGCTCGCTGTTTGCTGGGAGTTTTAGATGAATATTGTTACGGACATTAAAAATAAGTGCTAGTTTATAGAATTGTATAAAGTTAGGACCTTTTAATTTAGTTTGTTAATTTATTTAAATAATTTACCTTAATTTTTCCAAGTTCTTTCATCACTTTCGAAGGTTTCCGAAAACGCCCGAATTATCCATTAATAACTTTTATGCCATCATGTACTATGGAATTTTCACGATATTTCTCGAATATTCTAGATCATTCTTTACTCTTCCACCATACTATAAAAGGGCGACGGGAAATCTCGGATCAGTTAGTACCGATTCGACTTTTGTGCTGTAAACTTCGAGACAGTGACAATTTAAGATTTTGCCGTTATTGTAACCATAGTTACGTTACATTGTTAATAAAGGTATAAAAACGAAGGCACGTGTTTTTATACGAGGTGTTTTGGAACATTTGGTGTCAGAAGCGGAACGAAGTCAGCCGAAGAAAGTAAAGCGGAACGAGATTACCCGAGGAAGCCGAAGTGGTTTACGAAGATTGGATGCTAGTAGAGACCAGAAAGCAAACTACGATGGAGGAAATATGTGCACTAATTAAGCTAATGATGGAAAAACAAGAATCCCTGAAAGAAGACCTAAAGAAAGAAATGCAGAAAAGCCAAGAAGCCATGAAAGAAGACCTAAAGAAAGAAATGCAGACAAACCAAGAAGCCATGAAAGAAGACATGAAGATCAGTCAAGAATCCCTGAAAGAAGACCTAAAAGCAATGAAGACCAGCCAAGAAAACCTGAAAGAAGACATGAAAATCAGTCAAGAATCCCTGAAAGAAGAAATGAAGAAGGAAATCCGAACTAGTCAAGAAGAAACCAGACAACAAATAGAGAAAATTCAAAAGACCTTAAACGGAGCCAAGCGGAGATGAAACAAGAACTAAAAGAGAAGATGGTGAAAATCAGAGAAAATCTAAAAGGAGAATTTTATCATAGCCAAGATGAAATGAGAAAACAAATGTTGCTTGATTTAAAACTTACGAAAGAAGATGTTAAAGAAGAAGTGGAAGAACAAATGCAGCAAACAGTACAGTTACTTCAGAGTCAAGTTCAAGGCCAAATACAACAAGAAGTACAACATTTACAGCGACAAATTCAAAAGATAGTTAGCACAGGCGTAATTTCAGAAAGCGGTACCTCAACAACTGTAATGAAACCTCCTACTTTTGATGGCAAGGTACCATGGGTTACCTATCTTCGACAATTTGAAGCTGCTGCTGATAGTAATAAGTGGAGTTCCTCAGAGAAGGCCCGAGCTCTTGTACTTGCTCTTCGAGGAAAAGCTACGGAGGTGTTAAGAAACATTCCCGAAGAAAAGCTGTCCGATTACGAATCGATTATCATGTTTCTAGAGAAGAGGTACGGCGAAACCCATCTACAAGAAGTCTTTAAGTCGCAGCTCCAGGGACGAAGACAGAAATACAACGAAAGTCTCCAGGAGTATGAAGCAGATATTGTACGTCTAATTAACCTGTCATATCCAACCTACCCGGAAGAAATAAAAGAAGAACTAGCTGTGGGCTGTTTCATTGAAGGTCTACGTAATCCAGATATGAGCCAAGCATTAAGAATGGCCAGGCTTAAGAAAATTTCTAAAGCTCTTGCTTACGCACTTCAGTTTGAAATAGCAAAGCGGACATCCAGAACTCAGGCAAGACTTGGAAGAACAAATTATCCACCAAAAGATGGCAATCCAAATAATAATTTGACCAGAGTGATACAGGAGTTGCAAGAAATCATACGTAATCAACAAACTGAAAAAGACAACAGAATTACATTTAGAAGAAGAAATATCATTCGTTGTTGGAAGTGTGGTAAAGAGGGCATATACAGAGAAATTGCTCCAGTTTTCAGGCCTCTTCTAGTAGTGCAGAAGACTCCCAGTTCAAGGGGCGAGACCTGACTAAGTGTTACCAAGAACCATCAACAACAACAATTAGGGTATCCCGGTTACAGAACAATGGCTCCAGCTTGGTAGTACCTGGAAATGTATGCGGTCGAGAATGTGAGATGGTACTAGATACTGGTTCTACACATACCATCGTGAGGCCAAACATCATATCCCACTGCAAAATATTCCGACCTGAGAAGAATTATATTTTGGAAACTGCCAATGGTGAAGTCATACCAGTTCAAGGCATACACGAAGCTAGAATTACCCTAGGAACAACATCATTTACACACGTTGTGTTTGTTGCCAATATAATGGACGAAGTTATTCTCGGCCTTGACATTATGAAAGATCAGAAGTTTGTACTAGACCTTCCACAACGGGTACTGAGAACTAACAATGAGGAAATTGTGATGAGATTTCCAAAAAGTAATGAAACAACAATTCGAGAAGTGGTACTTGCAGAAGATGTCACATTACCGCCAAGTTCAGAGAGCATTATTCAAGCAAGGTTTAAAGACTCAGAAGAAGGTCAAGACGTTTCGTTATACAATATAAGAAGAATCAAGGGGTTCACCGAAACTACAAAAGTCATGTAAAGTGGTGACACGGCATAATGAAAGAAGTACATCTAAAAATGCTAAGCCGCTATTAAGACCGTGAAGATACTTGATCGAGACGATCAGAACTTGGGAGGGGGCAATGTTACGGACATTAAAAATAAGTGCTAGTTTATAGAATTGTATAAAGTTAGGACCTTTTAATTTAGTTTGTTAATTTATTTAAATAATTTACCTTAATTTTTCCAAGTTCTTTCATCACTTTCGAAGGTTTCCGAAAACGCCCGAATTATCCATTAATAACTTTTATGCCATCATGTACTATGGAATTTTCACGATATTTCTCGAATATTCTAGATCATTCTTTACTCTTCCACCATACTATAAAAGGGCGACGGGAAATCTCGGATCAGTTAGTACCGATTCGACTTTTGTGCTGTAAACTTCGAGACAGTGACAATTTAAGATTTTGCCGTTATTGTAACCATAGTTACGTTACATTGTTAATAAAGGTATAAAAACGAAGGCACGTGTTTTTATACGAGGTGTTTTGGAACAATATTTTAGAAGTGTTAGTAGAAATTAAAAATATAAAGTATCATTAATTATGTAAATTTACAATTGACACTATTTCATTTTATGCATTTTATGTAATTCATGATTTTGAAATAAAAAGTAAGTATTATAATATTATTATTATAATTATTTTTTCAACGCCGATTTATTGTAAAAAAGACCATGTCCAAATGCAACTAAAGCACATCTTGCAACAATCACAGACAACAATTACCAGATGTGGTCAGAACTTAAAGTATAAATAAAGTCTAATTTTAGGGCAAAGCACTATGTTAAAATTGAGGATATTGCCTTAAACGCACAAATTGTATTTCATGAAATTCTCTATTTAAAATAAAACAGAAACATATTCTTTATATCAAACAGAAAAGTATTAAGTAATATACATATCAATATCTACTTAAATGGAGCCATATCACAAAGAGTATGTTAGAATATTATTTTGTGAAAAATAGTTATTGTGTGCCTATAGGCGGTAGACGTTTAAATTCTTTGCTACAGTCATACTAATAGGATCACTAATCACAGCCTCTAAAAAAGCGTATACCGAGTGACAACGAAATTACTATCGAGCAGTTTATTTTCTTCAGTGCAACCGTATAGTTTTTAAATTTAGGGACGTTATATTGTATCACCGGATGCCAATTTTTATTTATTTATTTATGACATCATGTACTCTACAGAAACATAATCTAAATGGTACAACGAAACTTACAGACTAAATTAAATTAAAATACTATGTATTATACAATAAAAAAAGGACATAAATATACATATTATACAAATTAAATTTAAAAACAAGACACTAAAGCAAAATGTACAGTAAACAAATCAATATTTACAAATGTGGGAAAAACGGACGTGACACTGTATTACAAAACGCGGAGCTGCAATTGTCTCTTTAAGGAACTCAGGCTTGTACAAAACAGATCGATGTTTAAGTAATGTTGGTTGTAGTTCCTCAAGATACGATCGACGAAGGCACTGCGACCATAGTTTGTTCGGTGTGGTACTTCAAAGAACAGAAGGTTCTGTCTTGTGTTTCTCAGAGGAGCATGAAAGAAAACTGACTCTGTCAGTGCTGCACAATCTACAGATCCATTTAAGATCTTAAACAAGAAGAGAACCATAGCATCCAACCTACGATGTTCCAAGGTTTTCAGACCACAAAGCAAACGTCTGGTTTGATGAGACAGATCTTCGTATGGAAAGCGATGTTTAAATAAAAGGTACTTGGCAAACTTGTTCTGCACCCTCTCAATCTTGTCAATGTTAAACCTATAAAAAGGGCACCAGACAGCAGAGCAATATTCCAAGACACTTCTAATTAGGCTGTTGTACAGGCATGTTATGGCTTTGGTGTCGCTGATATGCTTAGTGTGTCGCTTGACAAATCCATGAAGTCGAAATGCCCTTAATACCATTTGCTCAATATGTAAATTGAAAGAGAATGTGCTGTCAAAAATGACTCCCAAATCAACAATGGATTGTACACAATCAAGGTTATGGCCACCCATTGAGTATTGTCTCTGTGTTAATGTATTGCTTTTTGAAAACCGAATTACTTTACATTTTTGAATATTTAGGGATAAGTAATTTGTGCTACACCAGTTTGAAAAGACGTCAAGCTCTTGCTGAATGTGATCATTATCCGAGTCGACAACACTGTAAAATTTTATATCGTCTGCATACAACAAAACATTACAGTAATTAAAACAGGTCACCACGTCGTTAATAAACAGTAAAAATAAAACTGGTCCAATGTGGGAGCCTTGAGGGACACCAGAAGTTACCTCCACCTCACGAGAAGTCAATCCACCCACAACGACGCGCTGTCGACGATCAGATAGGTATGACTTAATCCATTTTAAATAAGCGCCACTAATGCCGATGTCAGATAGCTTCTTTAGAAGCAGTGGATGGCATACGCCATCGAAGGCTTTGGACAAGTCCGTGTACACTGCATCTACTTGCTTTCCCGACTCAAGAGTTTTTACCAGGAAGCTCTGATAGACACCCAAGTTTGTCGATGTACAACGGCCGCGATAAAATCCATGCTGTTGAGGTGCTATATACATTCGATATGTGGTGAAATTTTCTGCAGTTAATATAGATTCAAAGAGTTTTGGGATGGCTGATAACGAGGATACTCCGCGATAATTGGAAATTTCAGATCGATCACCCGACTTGTGTATTGGTACCAAATTTGAAAACTTCCATAAAGTTGGAAAGTGGCCCTCGTCAAAAGATCGCTGAAACAATTTTGCCAGAGGACCAGCCAAAGATTGGCATTCTTTTAGGAGGATAGGAGGCACTCCATCAGGTCCAGCACTTTTCGAGGGATCTACGTTCTTAAGTCCGGCATTCAGTTCACTCTCACTAAAGACATGACAATTCAATATACCTCCAAATTCCACTGTCTCCACCTCATCCAAATCAACGGCAATTTTAGATATAATAGCATCTATGTGTTACTTCCAGTTTAACCCTGCAATTTTTTTAGGATTTGAATTCTACAGGTTATTCCTGATATAAAACCACATAAAACCTTATATATTTCCATAACCTAACTTTTTTGGTTTTGGAGAAAAAGCTTTTAAAATATCCAAACGACAGCACAATATGCAGCTTTATTGGAAAACAAATGAACATAACAAAAATTTAAAATGCTTAAAATAGTTCTTTTAAAATACTCTTCCTTTAGACAACATTATAATACTACTTTTGTTTAACCGGAAGTGCCCTAAAATTTGAACTTCTAAGAATGATGACCGTGGTTATTTTAATGGAACAACCTATATATTTTTTAAGATTTAAATTATTTAGGCTATTTTTGATATAAAACCTATAATATCACTAGTTTTAGAGAAAACGGCGTTTGAAAAGGTCCGAACAAGCCCACAATAATGAGTATCATGGATAGATGTCCTCGTCTGGACCTTTTCAAACGCCTTTTTCTCTAAAACTAAAAAAAGGTAGGTTATGTTTGTAGAATGTGTAGGAATATCTATGATACTAGGGCAATTTCTTGTTTGTATAATAGTCTGGTCCAATCATTTTTACAGTACAATAGTATAATATGGTCCCCTTCCTATATAAATAATCAACAAAAAATTGAAAATATACAAAATAAATTTGCTAAGTTTTCACTGTACAGGGTGGCTCGAATTTCGACGCTCATCATTGGGATTTCGGAAACCGTAAGAGATACAGGATCGGTTTCTCCGAATACTTCCGAAGATATTCGAAAAAACCGAAATTTTCAATTTTGGTTTCTATTGTTTCCTGGCTATATTTGTTAAGATAACTCAAAATGAAAAATACGTTTTCATGGCCACTTTTTCTGCTCTATAATTCAGTGTGATTAAATATTAAATCTGACGTTTCGGCTTCTGGCGACCATCATCAACTTAATTTTTTTAAATACGGACCTGATATTTTTTTCCATTTAATTAAATCCTTTCATCACTCTTAAAACACTATATATCGCCACTTTGATATTTGCTGACGTTTCGTACAGATAATTCCATCACCAGAATATTGCATATTTATTTAACCATAATACGGCCCTGAACTACATTTTTAGGTAAAAAGGTAAAAAAAAGAATAAACTTATTACATATTCATAATGTTTTATTGCAACTCATTGATATCTAACAGCGGAAATTACTTTATTAACAGAAACTAACCAGCAGGTACGAATTCAAGGGAGAACTTCATTTAATGTATGGATTGGTATGTGGAGGAACAAAATTATTGGACCTTTTGTTTACGAAGGGACCTTAACTTCCGAACGATATCTAAATTTGATTAGGAATGATGTCTTAGACGCCCTAGATAATCAACCTTTGGCAGTATTTCAAGAAATATGGTGGCAGCAAGACGGAGCTCCTGCCCACAATGGAAGGAAGTAGCTCAATTCCTTTACCATATATTTCCTAATAAATGGTTTTGTAAGATGGCCCGCTAGGAGCCCAGATCTTAGTCCCCTAAATTATTTCCTTTGGGGATATCTTAAGAACCGTTTATTTAAAAATGCACCTCACGACCTTTAAGTACTACGACAAAATTTGATAAGGGAAGTTGCTGCCATTCCTGCGAGAACAATTAATCGAGCTGTATTAAAAATACAAAGCAAAGCAAGAAAATGTATAAGCGCGCTCGTGGCTGCTCCGGTTGTATCGGCAAGCGTCGATCTCCGGAGTTAAGCAGTGAAGTGCGCGCCCATAACTTGGATGGGTGACCGGCGGCACACGGTGTTCTGCTCGGGGATGCGGACCGAGCAACAACCATCCAAGTTATGGAATGAATGGTGTGTGAATGGGAAGGAGTAGGGGTCAAGGTACAATAAGCCTTCAGGCTGCAGTGCACTACCAAGGGGGCGGTCGTCGGCCTGGGTGGGATGACCCCAAAAGGGTGAAAAAAAAAAAAAAAGAAAAATGCATTGAGGCGGAAGGTTATCTCTTTAAACACCTATAACAGTGATTAAATTATGTTTATATTTAATATGAGCATCAAGATAGTATTACAAATTGTTTATGTAAGCTAATTTGTTGTCTACCTTTTTGTATCTTATGTCTAATATTCATGAAATTTTCGGTTAATAAAGTAATTTCCGCTGTTAGATATCAATGAGTTGCAACAAAAAGATTACGAATATGTAATAAGTTTAATCTTTTTTACCTTCTTACCTAAAAATTTAGTTCAGGGCCGTATTATGGTAAAATAATTATGTAATATTCTGGTGATGGAATTTTCTGTACGAAACGTCGGCAAATATCTAAGTGGCGATATATAGTGTTTTAAGAGTGATGAAAGGATTTAATTAAATTGAAAAAATATCAGGTCCGTATTTAAAAAAATTGATGATGGTCGCCAGAAGCCGAAACGTCAGATTCAATATTTAATCACACTGAATTATAGAGCAGAAAAAGTGGCCATGAAAACGTGTTCTTCATTTTGAGTTATCTTAACAAATATAGCCAGGAAACAATAGAAACCAAAATTGAAAATTCCGGTTTTTTCGAATATCTTCGGAAGTACTCGGAATTTTTTAAAAACGCAAAACGGCATTTTATTGAGCATCAAACTGCGCAACTTTGCCTTCATTTAACCGATCCTGTATCTCTTACGGTTTCCGAAATCCCAATGATGAGCGTCGAATTCGAGCCACCCTGTACAGGCATACATTTCCATACTTAGGGCTGAAGTCATTATAAAGACGCAGGGAAGATGCAATGTTGATATTTCTATACAAACTGTTGAATAATATGCTTAATTGTAGTGATTTAAATAATTTAATTACTTTTCGAATTCCCTCTAGAACCACACGTAATCAGCAATTGTTTTATGTAAATAGACACCGGACTAGTTACGGGCAAAATGTGTTTGTTGATCGTGTCCTAGAGAATTATAATGATAATTATAGCAATATTGATTTATTTTCTTTAAGTTTAACTAGTTTTAAGAAAGCGATAGCTTTAGTATAAAAGTTAATTTTCAGTAATGTGTAGCATTGCCTTTTTTTTACAAATTTGTATTGAGATTTTGTATTTTTTTGTATTGTATACCATATGAAGTTTTATACTTTGTAGTGTATATTTGAATAAATTAACAAAAAAAATGTGACCTTCCTTAGTTTTTGGTTGAGTGTCATGCTCGGGTCAGGTTGGATTGCCATCTGAAAAGCTGGAAAAAGCATAGCTTTTGATCCCCGTAAGAATTATCAGTTCAAATTGCTTTGCCATCTTTTTAAATAGGATGCTTGTACAGAGTATAGCAGTATAGAGAAACTTTATATTATTATTATTATTATATTTTTATGATTATGCTATATTATTGTTTGTTGCCTTAAAAATACCATTTAGAAAGTTTATTTCTGTAGAGTATTTATATAAATAAATAAAATTATTCCTAGAATTTAATCTTTTTCATTTAAAAATACATAACATAATATATGATAGATGAGATACAAGGTGTTTCATTTAGTTTTTGTTCGGTTTCATATATAGCCCGTATCTCAGTTTTCTTGGTTAATTACAGGATAGGTATGTTCAGTATTTAAACTGCAAACATTTTAGTTAAAATTATTAAATATGCACTACACAAAATATTTAATGTAGAAATTTTTAGCACAATTTTAGGCAAAATTTCTAGTATACCTCTGGTATGTGTAAAATTACCCTTAGTGTAGTAAATACCGGCAAGAAGCATCTTTACCTTATTTTCAGCAACAGTACCATTATAATGACAGCATTGTATACTCTCAAACTCATGGTCCGCCCAACAAATTTTTCGTTTCTCATAATGAAAATCTATTGCTGATATGTATGTGTAGTTTTTAATAATAATTGGTGATTTTAGTTTTTGATTCTCTCTGTTTTTTGTGAATGTTGAATTTATAATTCTTATATCTTTCGTTGTGGAATAGAGTAAAAGGACAGGATGACTTGTTGAGGTGGAATGAGCTAAAAAAAGATATAGTAAAACGTTTAAACACAATTAACACTTGGGAAATAAATGAATTTAACTGAACCTGTTACCTGCAAAACTTGTAGGCAAAGTAAGATCCGTCAGTAGCCAGAGCCATATTAAAAAATTATTAAAAACAGACATTGGGAATTCAGCATCAAGACATAATTACAACACAAAACAATTCACATTTTCTACAATTAAAACGTTAATTAATCTCTTTAAAAAAACTGATCAAAACTACTGATAAAAAAGCTCAATCAGAAATAAAAATTAATGAAGTTTTCTTAAACGCGGTTTTATCTTGGAAAGTTTACTTTAACACAGTTTAATTGTGTGCATTATTTTAATTACGTGCCGAGTAAACTATAAATAAAGAAGATAAAATAAATAAACTAAAGATTTATCTTTTCAACCAAGAATTTATAAACAAACCCCACCAAACAACGAAACAACATTCTTTGAGCACCTTTCATTATCCGTCAAAATTGTTTATTTTCGAAATGTGTGAAAATTTACATCTCTGTCCTAAGAATCTAAACTTTACCCATTTTCGATGTTTTAGCTTTTTATATTTTAGACGTTTTGCCACCGCCATCTTCCGGTATTGATCTAAATTATATTAGGTTAGAGTTCTGTTTTTGCTTGCATAGCATGATCATTTTTCAAACCAAACAATGCTGCCAAATTTGGTAGGAATTTATTTATTAAAAAAATGGTAGAAAGAAAACTCTTTTAAAGTTAAAGTAAATTAATCTTTACATTTTCAGCCATAACTAATAAAATTAATTCGTAAAAATAGAGAAAAACCTTTAAATAACGGTTTCATAATAAAACTATTCGTCCATGTTTTAGTTGGCAACGGTGTGGACCAGTCGCGTTGTTGATGGCGTTCCTGTGTTGCACTGTTGTCACTTTTTGTTGTGTTATCGTAATTTAAAGTGAGAAATTTGAAAATTTTGGGTGAGTACGGCAATATACACCTGTTGTTTAATATTTTACAATTATTTTTTACGCTTCCAGACGGTTCCCAAAGGAAATATCTTGGAAATTGGGTCTCTAGCTGGAACTAAAATAATGTAAAAAGCTTGTCCCTGGGACGTCGTGTCAACGCCACAGAAATCGGCTGGTGGCGGTAAATTTAAAATTTAATTTATCAGGTAATTTAAAAAAATATATATAAACTTGTAAAAAATCTTTAAGTATAAATTGTAAAGCCTTTAATAATATCTTATTACATAAATATGCCAAAGAATGTATTAATCATTTATGTTTAAAACAAAATTATATAGGTAGGTATATCTACTTGAGAATTATATTATTTTTAAGTCATTATGGACAATACTGAGGGAAGAGAATTATTAGAAAACGTGGTTATAGCTGAAGGAGCTGATGGGCCACAGTATATTAGAATATCAGAAAATTCACAGATAATTAGTTCTGAACTGTTGCAAAATCATAATGGGCTTGTAGTAGACTTGGGTGGAAATGACTTTATTCCAGTCACATACAGGTAAAAAAATGTCTATTAAGTATCTTTAGTTTTACCCAATCCATCAGAAATTTCTATGCAAGAGGAATAAACATTTTTAAAAAATAAAGTATTCTATTTTAGTTCTGAAGATATTTTGACTCAAGAACTTACTGAAGAGGATCGTAATCTGGCCGCAGCTTTGGTAGCAGTTCAACTTAGCCAGCAGCAAAAGCAACAACAGTTACAAGATGCTACATTACCTCCTCTGATTAGTAAGTATATTTTTTGGTGCAAACATACAGGGTGTTTGAATTTTTTTAGACATTTGTACCTAGTTATTTTGTTAATGTTTACTTCTTTTAACTAGTAAACTATTTTTAGCTGCTGCTGGTAACAAAATTCTTCAAGATCACCAGCAGTTGATCCTTACTCAAGACAAAACCACTGGCAATACCCAGTATCTGAAAATTGTCAATTCAGATAATTTATACATAGATCAACATTCCTCGCAAATTCACAAAATTGTGGAAAATGTCAGAATCATCGAGGACACAGATGAAAGTATTCCAATACAAACTGTACAGGTGGCAGATGATCCACAGCAACCCATTCATGAAAATAAAATTGAAATTATTGAGAAACTTGATGAGGATGAAAGAATGGACTCTGATCGTGAGTCATTAAGGTTAGTTCTATAAATGTATTAAAAATTCCTATTTCCAAAATCCAAAACATAGTGAGACAAAAGTCTTAAAATTTTAAGTCTTTGTTAAATCTTTTCATTTTTAAAATTATATTTTAGAAATGACAATCGTGCTTCCAAGAAATCACTACCACACAAAAGAGAATCAGTAGAAAACTACGCAAAAACAGCACAGCATCAATAAAAAATTCACATGTAGCTTTTGTAATGCTACATTTACTAATAATGATGAGTATCAACAGCATGAGGGTACGTGTAATGCAGCCAAAGTGCCAACGAATTCTCCGTTTTCTTGCCAGCTGTGTAATACGCCATTTGCAGATCAGTTAGCGTAAGTAGTTCAAATCAACCTTCTATTATGTAATGCAAATGCACCCAATGTTATTTTCAAAATATAAAATTTTGGTTAAATTGCACTGCGTTTTTGCATTTTAATATAGCATTGAAGCAAAAACTTGAAAATAAAAAATCATTTTTCTTGACTTAACATAATTATGTGTTTTGGACACAATAAGAATGGTAAAAAAATCACTTTTATTACCTAATGAAAAAACCGTTTTAATTTTATTTTAAAATTAGGTTTTTCGAGCACTTAAAAAACATTATGAGCCCGGCGGCCTGGGTATGCCGAGTGCCGAAACTCCGGCAGCAGCTCCTGTGGTGGAAGAAAAGAAAAAGAAACCATCTCCACAGCCCAAATCAGAGAAAAAAGCCCCGCCTACCGAGGAGAAGCCTCCCCAAGAGACGCTACTATCAAGTTTACTCAGTTTGCAATGTATTGACTGTAACAAGACTTTCAGGTAAAAATTTCAACGACTTTTTATATCTTTTTTTTTACATATTTGTTTTATTAGGAGGCATAAAACTTTTGAAGCCCACATGAGAGATGTGCACAGCAATAAGCCTGAACCAGAGGATGAATTTTCGGATGCAGAAGACATGATGGCAGGTAAAAATTTAAAGTTTTTGATAAATTAAAATTACAATACTTTTTGTTTAGTAATAGGTTTTTTTAGTCATTTTGTCAATCTGTTAATATAATTTTTTAGGAATCAATGTTATGGTAGATGACGACAGTATCCAAGGCGATGAGGCTGAGGATGACAGCAAGGCATGGTACCAAGAAGAGGAGTTACACCAGACGGAAAAAGACCTGGAAGAGATGGAAGACAAAAACGAACATGTATGCCACCTTTGCAAGCAGCCTTTTGCTCTTAGGGCCATTTTGTTGCAACATTTGGTGACTTGTAGGGTGGCTAGTGGAATGACAGGTAATTATTTATTAACTTTATTTTGTTAGCAAAGTAATCACAGAACAAATTGCCAATAGCTAAAGGCTTCAATAATGAAGTGTTGTCATGAGTGATATTAAGAGGCATATAATATGTCTTAATTTTACCCATATTTAATTTGGCTACACCATGTATATACAGGGCGGCCATTTGAAAACAAAACAGAGCTAATTTTGTGCCCTCCGGGTCATTTAAGGAAGAACGCTCGGACCCGTCAATTTGTGATTTAGGAAAGAAATATTTTTTCCCACTTTCACCCCCTAAACTGCAACTGTCTAGCAAGGGTGAGACTCACCCCCAAATCTTAAATAGAAATAGGGGTCTAGTAATACTTTATTTTAAAGGTCTCTTTATCCTGAATACAACTGGTAAGTTTGAAGTCTCTACTATTATTTCTGTTAATATGACAGGTTGTCAAAATTTTGATTTATATTTTATTAATGTATAATATTACATTACCTGTAAGAGCATGCTTCTTTAAACTCGGGTATATGGTAAAGATTATATGATCTTTAAAATTAAATATCAACATCTTTCTGGGGAGGGTGTGATTCATCCTTAAATTTTAAGGGTGAAACACACCCTCAATTAATATCTTATTTTAAAGATCGTTACACCCTTATACCCCTAGTTTAAAGTAGCTGGCTCTTACAAGTAATTTATTTATTTATTTACAGTAACAATACTTACAGAGTACACACTCCAAATAGTACAAAAATTTACATTATATTTAAGTCTTAATATTCGCAATTAACATGTCTTTTAAAAGAATTAAAACTAATATAACCAAAAATATCAAAAGATTGAAAATTCTTTATGTAGTTATTCATGAGTCTATCAGAAAAACGCTAAAATCCATAATTAGTCCTATGTGGTTGAATGTAAAACAAATCTCTACATCTTGTAAACCTACTATGTATTCTAAAACAAATCCCTGATAGCAGCTGGATACAACATTGCCCATTTAACAGTTTATACCGAAAAAATTTAATATTATACATTATAAAAAAAAAAAAAATTAAACTTTGCAATTGTAACCAGGGTCAAGAGACCTTTAAAGTAAGGTATTACTTGAACCCAATTACCATTTAAAATTTAAGGAGATGGAAGTGGGAAAAAATCTTTCCCACCTAAAATCAAAAATTGGCGGGTCCGAAACGTTTTTCCTTATATGACCTCTATGCCCAAAAATAGCTCTGTTTTGTTTTTAAATGGCCACCCTGTATAGGTATTATTATTTAGATTTGTAGGAATAAATTATTTTTTTTTTTTTAGAATGTATGTTGGAGACTAGTTGTCAATATTATTTATTTAGCTTCATATAAGTGTGCAGAACTAAACTCCTAATTTTAATTTACAGAACCAACCCCAGCTGTCATAGTTCGCAAAAAGAACAAAAAAATTAAGGAAAAATTGAGTTGTGAACTCTGTGACAGAGTCTTCAAACATCGAAACTCATTGGTCTACCACATGAGAAGCCACAGTGGAATAAGGCCTCATCAATGTGAGCTCTGTGGAAAGAGTTTCTTTGCATCTAGCGCTCTAAAAGGTATTACTATAATAAAAATTTAATATTAAAAACACATAGGAATAAGGTTTATGAAACAAGTGTAAAATTTGGGATTTTTTTTAGTTCATCTTAGGCTTCATTCCGGTGACAAGCCCTACGATTGTGAGCACTGTGGAAGGAAATTTAGGCAGTGGGGAGACTTAAAATATCACATCACATCAATTCATTCTACAGAGAAAAACTATCAGTGTGAATATTGTGGAAAAGAGTTTGCTCGGAAATATTCTTTGGTCGTTCACAGGAGAATTCATACTGGTAAGTAAATGTATTCCATTGTGCCCACAGTTATTATTAAATTCTTTATCTATTTAGCAAATATTTGAGCTAATCAGTTAACACAATAACACTTAAAACTGTTTTTTTCTAAAGGGGAACGTAACTACAAATGTGAATACTGTGGAAAGACCTTCAGGGCGTCATCATATCTCCAGAACCACCGGAAGATACACACTGGCGAGAAACCACATAACTGTTCCATTTGTTCAAAACCGTTCCGAGTACGTTCCGATATGAAAAGGCACGAAAAAACTCATGGCAAGATGGCTGCTCCAAGGTAAGATCTTTTTAAGTACTTATATGTTTCTTTTGGTGATTATAGGCTAATTTAACAATATTCTATTTGGTAGGGTGTTATAGAAATACGCCACTGTCATTTTTGTATCAGATTTTTAGACTTTTTTCTACTGTCGATGTCTAAAGCCCTTTGTTATTAATACAATTCAAAATATTTTAAAAACATTACATTTTTTTGCTTAGCAGTGATGTCATATACGTAATGTATTTAACCGTGTTTGAGTTCATCCTGGACAATGGTTTAAAAACAAAATAGGTAATCTTTATTGGGCAGGCGTATGCATTAAACTTATTAAAAATCTTGTTTCGGTCATTTTTTGTAAACTTTTAACATTGATGTAAATGGCAAGTGAATTTTTTTTTATTTGTGTCAACCAGTACATGTAAAGTACATAATAACCCTAAAAATTAAAATCATAGCATAACCCAAAAAGCTTACTGGGCTGTGATGCAACGGTTTGAAAACCTACATTTTCTTGATTCTCATATTCATATTGTCATTTTCAAATATGGTTAGCAAGAAGAAATGACTTAACGCAAGTTTTAAATCACAATATTGTGGTCAAAGAAGTTGAGAACAACTTGTTAAGTTATGCTTTTTGCCTTTACAAGTTTTGTCTTTAAGCATTAGTGCCTATCTCTTTTTAAGAATACCATGTTTTGCATTTTAGAAACTCTACAAAAGCACAACCCCAAACGCCAATAGAGACGGAATTCAAAGTACAAAAAGATGAAGTTGAAGAAAATGACGAATCAAATGAGCTTCATATTGGCGAAGAAGAAGAGGCAGCAGAACATATTTTAGGTGGATATGAGCAGCAGGAGATTGAAATGATGAGTGGAACAGGCATAACCAAAAGAAATTTGTAAGTATACAAAAAAAAATACAAATTTAGTAAGAATAGTTTTGTTTAACTGGATGACACACAACTTTGTTACCTCCAATTATTTTTAGTTTTAAGAAAGACTTTTTTTATCTTTGGACAATCCACGAAGGCTGAAAGCCTAAATACTAACGTACCGTGGATGTCTTAAGCAAGGTAAGAGGAAGTTGGTTAACACGGAACTTCAAAACTTGAAGGGGAAGAAGGAAAAACCTCCGCTGGCAGTAGGTTCCACAGTCTAGAAACTCTAGGGATAAAAGAACGAACGAAATGAGATGTTTGGGGCCTGTCCAATTGGACTGTATAGGGATGGATACGAGCGGCACCACGAGTTTCTCTGTTGGGAGCTGCAAGAGGAGGAACTATACTGGATAATTCGTCGGAGCAGAAGCCGTAAAAGTATCTATAAAGAGATAGATCTCCCGCAGCTCGACGATGGGCAAGAGGGGGAAGTCTTTGAGTAAGTAAAGGATCATTAATAAGACGAACAGCTCTTCTTTGAATGGCATCAAGAATGCTGAGGGTTATAGGGGATGCCATTCCCCAGACATGAGAATAATATTCCAGAGAGGGTCGAATTTGGGACACATACAAAGTATATAAGTTGGAAGGAGAAAAATACTTTTGGCTCGGAAAAGAAATCCAAGCTTTTGGAGCCGCGGTGGCTATAGATATAATGTGTTTATGCCAGTTTAGGTTATTCTCAAACGTGACGCCCACAAAGTTGAATGTGCCGCTCAAGCAAAGGGTGAGTGTTTGATGATTTTTTTCGCGACAAGGAACATGATTGTGTTTTGGATGCATTAAATTGAACGAAATTTTTGGCGCCCCAATCCCAAGACTATTAAAAATTTTATAGTATATTAAAAGCATAAAATAAATTTTCTTTTTTTATTATTATCACTACCTCAAAATCACTTCCGGTTTGTTATATTTTTATTTTATATAAAATGCTATTTTCAATTATATATCAGACAGTGAAATTCAGAAAATGACCTATTTTAATATTAGACATTATATCAAAATAGGACATGGTATAGGATAATGGTATTGGAAGAGGCAAATTTATTGCATATTTTTAAGTAAAAATGTCTTTGATTTGAAATTTTTAAATGACCCTTTATATTTTAACATTTTTTTAACTGGTTTACTAAAGCAGTCCAACGAGAAAATAATGCAAGGGTTATACACTTAAGTAATTTCGATATTAACTACGGCGATTTGTATACACATAATATAATTATTGTAGGACCTGTGTAAATACTATATGTACGTATATAATACCACTAATAAATTAGTTGATTTGGATTTCTAAGACAATTCTAAATCAGAATTTATTTATTTACGTACTGAACATTTTCAAGGATTATTAATGTGATACAATGCATACTTTTGGCAAAAGTAAATAAATTGTTATCCAGTATTTTGCTTAATAATTATTTTTAATCCAATTGCAAATCAATAAGTAAACATTTGATTGGTCAAAAAATCATTTTTTCAAAAAGTGCTGTCTAAAAAAGGTTGCCATTTGAAAAATAATAGTGACACACAAAAACGTAATCTTGTCAATTTTTTCTACTTCTATTCATAATAGTTATTTAAACTTTGCACTTGTATTTTTCTGATCAGCTGAAGTCCTTAGATTAATCTGCGTTTAATCATAGCCACCTAGATGCAATATTAAAAAAGGGCTTTTAAAAAATTAAGTAAGACTAAAAAATTTAAAAATGCCGCATTATGATTTGAAATATTCTTAGAAATCCAAAGTGGTGAAAGTACAGGGGGTTAAAATTTCAAAATCGGAGCCATTTTCGGTTAAACCAGAAATGATCGAAAAGTAAAAAATATGCGAAAACTTTCGTTTTCCCATACCATTTACCTATATCAAGGCTGATTTTTTTAATATGTCTTACACTCTAGGACCTAGGACCTAAAGCTTATACTCACCTTTGCTTTTATTTTCCAGATATACAAATGGTCACGAATTATTTTTGGTCACCTATCCAAATGAGATCGTCCCTAGAGGCGCTGCCACCACAGAAACTTGGATTCATACGAGTACATCCTAAGTTTTGTCTGATTTTAGTATAAATTGTAAATAGTTTTTTTGTCTATATTTTATCTACCTTTACGGTTGAGGAATATATATAACCATATTTTTTTTGTATGGTTTTTGTATGCCAAGAAAATCAATACTAGAATTTCGAAGATTTGAATTGAATTTTTATATTTTTTTTTTGTGTCCTGTATATTTCTCGTTCAATGATATACAAACACGAATTTTAGCCTTGAACAATTTTAATTGAAGAAAACTCGTTTAACCAAGGTTTAACCATTGCGTTTAAGAGTGTTTGAATAATATTGGTTATTACTTCATTAACTGCTTGGACTATATGAAATTTATTACTAAAATAATCTGGATTTTATCGCCCTAAGTTGTTTTATGAAAATGGTGCATAGGCTTCAACGACTTTATATAATTCTTTTTCGTTATGCACCAACTTTTATTATAAATGAAGTCTTGAAATATTGTTCTTACCAAGATCCCAATATTTTTCAGGCACATTAATTTTTTGTGCGCTGACAAATCTTACACCCACAAAGATATATGGCTATCTGAAGCTTTTAAGTGACGCCCTGCAACAGTTTTATACTAGCTGTCTAAAAAGTTTAAAAGCATATTCTCGACCTAAACAACACATAAAAACAAAATAAAAATTAATTAAATTGATAAGTACGGTAATTGAGTTTTTGTCCCTCTGATTGACCTTTTTTTTTTTATTGAATTGTTAAGCTTATTCTACTACAGGAAATAAAGCTAAAAAAAGGTGAATTCTAAATTTATGATCCTGCATAAATCTACTTGAAGTTTTAACCGAAGATAGGAAATTGCCCAAGGATTACAGCCTGCTTACTGACGGTTTAGATCAAGCGCCAATTTCCTTCTGTTACAAGTATTTGTCAAACCAATAAATCCTAAAAGGCTACTTAATTTTGAGTAAAAAGGGACAAGCTTCAGATAGTCGGTGAAAACTTTGGATGAAATAATTAAAAAGTAATTGTCAAAATTAAATTATTAGGTCATTTTTAATATTAAAATGACGCATGTTCGACAAAAATCTCTCTTCGCAAGTGAAACGTTTAAATACGGTAACTAATTTTTATTTACAGCCTTGTTTTCGCGATTAAAATGGTTAAACAAAAAAAAATGCTATCTGAATCAATTAAAGCCACCCTCAGACGGCCAATATTATTGTGGAAATATTGATTAATAATATTATACTGTAACGGCTACATTCGCACAATATTATAGAGTGAACCCGCCGTAATCCGAAACCTGTCTAATCCGGCGCCCCCTGTAATCCGACACTTCTATTACTGTTGAAGATACCTACAAATTTTAGCAAATCTTCACTAATGCATGATTTAACAGTATAATTCGTAGTTGAAGATTTTTAATTTGTCGTATTACTAGGTATTCTAATAAAAACAGTCCGGACTATAGAAGGTCTTAGGCAGTACTCTATAATCTGACAAATTCGATAGCTCGACATCATCCTGCAAAATGTTTTTCTAATTATCGTGGGTCCACTGTAATGTCACAATATATTGTGTCAATGACATTGCTTAAATAATATTGACTGTGTGACGGATGCCTAACAGATAGTAATTGTGTTACTGGTTCTGCAGACATACAGGGTGATTCACATAAACTTGGGAATTTATTGCTGAGGACAAACAATGACTAATAATAGTAACATGGTTTTTAATTAGAGAAATAATCAATTATTTAAAAGTAAAAAAAAATGTGGTGAAGCCTATGAACAAATATTGACTTATCGTAGAAATTGAAGTAATAAACTGTTTTTGGTTTCCGTAATAATTTGATACTATCAATGTAAGCCATAATTTTAATTCTGATGGCGTAAAAATAAAATCACAAATGATAGTAAAACACTAATAGATATACCAACCACTATCATCCCTACTTGTTTATTGGTTATTTTTTGTAAAAAATTTTATGTTAAAAATTATAATTTATATTTTTAGTCAATATTTGTCCTGAAAATTTAACTTTTTAATTAATTTTAAATAAGTTATCTTCCCAACTAAAAATACTCTACTACCTATTCTTTTTATTTTTAGTCATTGTTTCTCCATAGCAGTAATTTTCCAGATTTATGCATATAGGTTAAGAACCACCCTTAATAAAACACTTATAACCCTTTTTTGATATAAGTATTGCTAATACAAAATATACACATAACAAACCAATTTCGGGGTGCCACATTTTACTTTGAAAAAATATATTACTAAAATTTAAATAAAAGGAAAAAACAAAAGCATTTTGTTTATATTGTAGTTTTATAACTTTGCAATTATATTAGTTGTAAACTTAAAATACTTTATTATATTATATAGAGAATATAAACACAAATTTGTGAAATTTGAATAGAATATAATTTCTAAAAAGATGGCAATCTTTTAGTCTTTATTTCGATGCTAGTTTATAATATTTTTTTCTTGAGAAACAAAATACCACAATTAAATTTAATATTTATTTTATTGTATTTTTTTAGTCATAGCAGTAAAAACCTTTTTATTTTAAAAGAAAATAATTAATTTGTTCTCAATATACAAGGTCATCCAAATTAAGTGTACACCAATTGTAACTTTGTTATTAGCAAAGGCAATTAAAGGTTTTTTTTGCAAAAACAACCCATGTCATTTCTAATATGAAACCAATGTCAAGTTTTCTTTCCTAATTTACAAGAAAAAACTGTTGTTTATAGAACCTTCAAATATATCTTTAAATGCCAAAAATACTGATATATTTACGAACATATTAAAAAAATATATAGGGTTAGCCATATAGGTTTGTAAAAGTTTTTTTCTTTAATATTCTTAAAATATTAAAATTTGACATTAGCTGTTTTTGGAAAAAAAACCTTCAATTTTCACTGTCAATACTCAAAGAGCACCCTCGCTTGTTGGGATTTAAGGATCGGGTATCCATCGAGGAGTAAGTTTACGAGTAGACAGTACATATAATTTGCCCCTTGATAAATTTCGTCAAACGAGCGTCCACTCTAGGTGTCTATAGTGAAAACTAGAATTGTCTTTATTAGTCAAAATTATTCAATTACTAACTTTGCGTTTTTAGCGCTCTTTAAGATTAAAGTAAAAAACCAATACATAATCTTGTTTCAAGTAACACCTTTTTCACGGAACACCCTGTTTATTTTAATATCATTAAAAAATCTATCAAAGAGCTTTAAAAAAACTCCACGACATGTGGATCAATTCAATTTATATAAGAGACCTATTTATTAATACTTTGCACAATTTAAAGAATTCCAATGCCTGCGGTGTGGATAATATATCAAACAATTTGTTAAAAAAATGTAAAAATCAGTTGTCTTCTATTCTTGTCTTTCTCGTTAACTTATCAATGGAAAACGGAATTTTTCCAGATAGACTAAAGTTAGCTACTGTCGTACCAATATATAAAAAGGGTGATTCTAATTCGTATACTAATTACAGGGGTATAAGTCTACTTTCGCCTATCTCTAAGATATTTGAACTACCAATAAAAACACAGTTAACAAGTTTCTTGACAAATAACAAGTTATTATCAATTATGCAGCATGGTTTTACTAGGGATAAGGGTACTGAAACAGCATCATGTTCATTTCAAAAATGGACTGTTGATGCTTTGGATAATGGTTTTTGTGTTTTGGGACTTTTGTGGATTTCTCGCGCGCTTTTGATTGTGTACACCACGATTTATTGTTGGAAAAATTTTATCGATATGGTGTCAGGGAGTCCCGTACAATTTTTTAAAGAGTTATCTGGAAAATCGCTTTCAGTTTGTACAGCTAAATCAAGCAAAGAGTGAAAGGAGTCGTATTACCCGAGGAGTACCACAGGGATCTATATTGGGTCCTCTACTTTATTTAATTTATTCAAATGATATTATTAATTATCTTACCACCAATTCAAATATACATACAGTTTGCTACGCTGATGATACTAATGTTTTAATTAAAGAAAATACCCTTAGTAAGTTAAAAATTAGTAGTGAAAACATATATCGTAAAATAATTTTGTGGTCAGAAAAAAATTATCTTAATTTAAACACAAGCAAAACCACAGCTCTTTTGTATACTCTATCAAGGCGGCTTAATTTAGAAAGATTTACACTTTTTGAAAATACGGCAAGTCCTATTAATTGTAGTAAAACCACTAAAATGTTAGGTTTGAAACTAGATTTTAAGTTGCAGTGGGACTCGCATATAGATTTTCTCTGTGCCAAATTACGTAGTGCTTGTTATGCTCTAAATTTCATGTCCCAACATTGCAGTAGAGACACCCTACTTACTCTGTATTATGCATACTTTCATAGCCATTTACGATATGTGATTATTTGTTATGGTGGGGGTGCTCAGGTTAATAGGGTTTTTTGCTTCAAAAGTACGCAGTTCGGATAATCAGTGGCTTAACGCATAGAGAAACATGTCGCGACGCTTTTAAGAAATTAAAAATTTTAACTTTTTATTCAACCTATATTTTGGAACTGTGCATTTATGTTTACAGAAATAAAAGCTTATTTGTAACTAATGGTATGCAACACGATCACAACACTAGAAATGGAGCTTTATTAGCGCCAGACAGGCATCGGACAGCAACGTACCGAAAACATTTTTATTTTAATTGTTGTAAATGTTATAATTCTCTTGATGATGATATAAAGAACTCCAAGAATATCAATATCTTTAAAAGTAAATTAAAAAAGTTTCTACTAGATAGAACTTGTTACTGCTTTGACGATTTTTTTTCAAGGTAAAATCTACCTCAATAATTTTGTTTTCCTTTAACTTTTTATGTAACTTATTTTTAGTATAAAATGTTTTGACGGTTTTTAAATAATTTTGTTTTGTTTATTTGTAGTATTTATTTTAAGGACTTTTTGACTTTTTCGTCAATTATTGTGCTGTTTGTACTTTTAAATTGATGAAATAAAAATTATTATTATTATTATTATTATTATTAATACCAATAAAGATTTTTAATTTAGTAAGAATAATAGGTGTAAACTGCATAGGTATTACCTACCGCTTATACCTTGCAACTTTCAAACTGGTGCTCGTCAGTTTTGTAATAAGGAATACCTATCTGAATGTGGTACACAATTCAGTAGTAAAGGAAGAATTTCGGACTTCCATTGTCTTTATTTATTTATTTATTTACACAACGTTTCGGGCAGTACGTCTCAAGTTAATTACTTTAAGTAATCTTAACTTTTATTATATACAAGGGCCGAAATAGTTCTTCATAATATATAAAAAGTTTGATTTTCTTAAAATGTTAATTAAAATCTTTATTCTAGACAAAAATCAGGTATTTATTTACTTTCATGTCTAAAGATCTTACAGATATGACAACGTCAATAAATTAATTAAAAATACAAATGTTTAACATTTAAACTACTAAAATAGTAAAAACACAAAATACATGAACAAAATTTTCAAATATTATAGTAAAAATAAAATTTATGAAAAAATATTCTTTAACATTATAATAGCATTTTTGTAGAAGATAGCTCCTAACGCCTTTTTTAAATCTATGATATGAAGTTAATTCTTTAAGGTTTGTTGGAAGTGCATTATACATAGTGCTGCAAAAGCAATATGGACTTTTGAAATGGGGTTGTGTTATAAAGGGGTATTATTTTGATTAAATGGTAATACCTACAGAGTTTATACCTATTATTTTTACTAAATTAAACATTTTACTGGTATTAATACTTAAGAGAAAAATTGTACTATCATAACACTGCATAGCAAAAAACACCGGGTATCCAATATTAAAATAGGTATCTCCTTTAAATTTAAAAACTTTGAATAGATTTCTGCAAAACTGAAGATCTGGCAACATATCACCAAACAAGCCGATATCAATACTAAATTCAGAGTATAGTTTTACCCCGGATATTGAATTTCGTCCAGTTTGGTTCAAAATTCTTCTGAGATATTTGAGCCATTTCCCGAATTTTTGGACATACTGTATACAATTTTTAATAGTTCCGGAAAAATGACCATCCTGACGAGTTTAATTGTAAACTAGCATTTTTAAATGAAACACCTTGTATATTGTATAATCGTTAAAAAAGGAATTTCAAAGAACTTTAAGAAAATACCACACTTAATATGGATGACGTAAACTGGGTTTTTTTCGCCTTTCCAGGGTCTTTCCACCTAGGTCCGACCATCGCCTCCCTTGGTGGTGCGCTGAGTCTTAGAGGCAGGCTTATAGTGCCTTGACCCATACTCCTTTCCATTCACACACCATTCATTCCATAACTTGGATGGTTGTTGCTTGGTCCGTTCGTTAACTTCCGAGCAGAACACCGCCTGCCGTCGCCCAAAACCAGCGGACATCCGGTCACCCATCCAAGTTATGGCCGCGCTCTTCAATGCTTAACTCCGGTGATCGACGAGGTTGACCCCACCGGAGCAGCAACAAACGCGGCGTATACTGGGTTACATTTTCCATTCTTTTAAATATAATTTTTCATATTGCTTAGTGGTCAAAAAGAACTTAAATATTGCCATATAATTTTCTGTTACTAAATTTCAAATCAAAAGGCCTACATTCATTTAACAATAATTTATTGTAATTCAAGTTTCATAAGAGTTTTGTAGTTTTAAAACATAACTTTTATTAGTTTACTTTTAAGATACATACATCCAATGTGTTTTATTTTCTTTACCAAACTATATTATTTTTAAGATAATTGTATGAATCCATGAATGAAATTGTGTACAGTAAAAGGTAGTATTAATTAAAAGAACCTTAAGAATTACCAATAAAACAAATACGTATATTTTTTTTATATTTTTGACGTTTTTTACAATTTACTTAAAATAAGTCATTAACAGCTTACAACTTCAGCTTGGTTCTACGCCAGTGACGCCTCTTAGCGTTGTATCTGAAAAAAAAAAGAAAAAACTTTAACCCAACATAATGCAGTTCGTAGGTTTTCTATCTTTGCATAATTTCTTATTCAAATAAATATTACACAGATACACAGGGTTGCCATCCCATAATTTGTATTAATAAAGCAGTTTTTTGATTCCTGTATTCTTTGTATATCTATCCTTATCCACTACTGGCATTATGAAAATGTTAATGTTTCAGTTATTTGAGCATGATTATTCTGATTTCTATTTTATTATTTTTTAAACAAACTGTCCAAGTCCAAAGGCCATCGACCTAAGTCTTATCAGCCCTTGGTTTTTATAAAAGCATATTATATTACAAATCAATGATTTATAAAAAGTGTAAACAATGCTATTTACAAAATTTCGTTCTAATAATATTAAAAAGTACATATTATTTCACCACAGGAATAAGTTGTATTACTAAACTGTCTTTTGTTCATGTAAAATTCAACTTTTATAATAACTTCAAAATGTTGATCAAAATAAAATTTGGAATGGGAATAGTGTGCAAGCACTCCAGAGCTTTATCCACGTAAGTTCCTGAATCTCCTCATTTCTTAACAAATGTGGACACAAAAAAAATAAGTTGGCATCTTTTAGTCTTATTTGTTGTTATTATTTGATTTTCACCTTTAAAAACCCTGTTTTTCTATATATTTTACATTACTTTTTGCATTAAATTGCCTAGCTTCACTTTTAATTATCAATTTACATCGCAGTTGGCTATGGCCGCGTGTATACATGGATGCCGTATTTTTAAAGTGAACTGTTACATATGCAAAATTTTAAACTGTTATCAACACGTAATATCGCGTTTTCTTTAAAACTATTTGTTGAAAGGCAATAAAACAATTGTAAACCTAAAGCATTGCCCTTCAACAAATACCTCTGTACAAAGAGCGATATTACGCGATGATAACAGTTTAAAATTTTGAATATGTAACAGTTCACTTTAGGACGCTGGTCACGAATCTGAAACGATTTTTTTTTGGAAACGTTTTGTTCTCCGGATATTTATTATCAAAGTTGAAATTTAAACTATCCTTAGTTTCACTATATTCCGCTTCTTTTTTCACACAAAATTCTTGATATAACACTAAATTGGCACAAAATATTTTATGAACATCTATAAAAATCATCTTTTTAGTTATTTTACACATTCTTTTTTTCATTAAATTCCAAATATTTTACCCCTAAAACGCTGCAACCGTGTATACACCTATGTGTAAAATGGTTTCAAACATGGCAACTTGATTTAAAGCAAACCTTTTATATTAATAAGGAAAGGCCTAAAATCAATAAAAACCATGTTTTTAAAAGGATTGTTTAATGATAAATGAAATATTGTGTGCCAATTTACTGTTACATCAGGAATTTAGTGCAAAAGAAGGGGAGAATATAGTAAAAAATAAGGATAGTTTGAATTTCAACATTGATGATGAATATCTCAAGATCGAAACGTTTCTGAAAAAAAAATTCTTTCAGATTCGTGATCAGCGCCCCAAAAACCTCCGTATACCAAATTTCGTCAAAATCGGAATTGCCGAAACTTTCTAGACAATTACCAAACATACTTTTTACAAATATTAGTTTAAGACTCGAATAACCAGAATTGTGGATTTTAAAAATATATAAAAAACATTATTATTACTAAGGCCGAGTTTATAGTTTAGAATTTAATTTTAGTATTAGTATTAACCTAACTTAAATTAAGAAATTTTTTGGTAGCAATAATTAGCTACATTAAAAAAAAACTTGAATAAAAAGAGTTACCGGTTTTAACCTTTTTATGGCACATTAGTAATTAAT